>RJWM01013198.1:0-54200 GCA_004363535.1 Dasyprocta punctata | reverse complement strand
GGATCCATCCCAAAACAAACATGGCAAAGGGAATGGGATATACCAAGATTAGTTCAGACTACTTAGGTTTTCCCCACAAAGTATATGGAGCGATGAAATCCTAAAGAATATTCACGGCACTAGAAGTGATACTAGATGTGATCAACAACATCTGTCATATAAGTAATGAATGTTATCCCCATTTTACAGTTAGAAAAACTAGTGTTGAGGGACCCTATAGGAGACTTTGGTCATAGAGCGGAAAGCCCTAGCCTTGAACTTCAATGAGTCACCAGTGAGGAAGCTGTGGTATACACAGTCTGATACAACCCTCTGTGACATATGGAGACTGCCACTGAAGCACGGAGCCAGGAAATGCTGGAGACCAGTTGCACAAAGAAGGTTAAAACATCTGGGTTTTGAAGGATGCATAGAAGTTTTCTTGAAGGAAAAGGGAGGGAGCTTTCCTTACAGGCAGAGAAAAAGAACCCTGCAAAAGCATGGGACTAGCCAGGCATGGTGGCACAGGGCTTAAATCCCAGCATTCAGGAGGCCGAGGCAGGAGGATCATTGTGAGTTCAAGACCAGCCTGGGCTACAAAGTGAGTTCAAGGCCAGCCTGAACTGCATAGTGAGACCCTGTCTCAAAAAACAGGGCCGGGGATTTAGCTCAGTGGCGTAAGTGCCTGCCTGGCAGACTCGAGGTGTGAGTTCGATCCCTGGTACCAAAACAAAAAACAAACAGAAAAACAAACAAACAAACAAACAAACAAAAACAGGGCCTCACAAAATTGCCCAGGCTGGCATCAAACTTGTAATCCTCCTGCCTCAGCGTCCTGAGTAACAGGTGTGTGCCACCAGGCCTAGCTACATTAATTTCTTTATTTAATTCATACAGGAATCTTGTAAAAAAGCTTTTGGCTATGTTGTATGAGACTGTCAACGTCCACTCTGCTGAAGGTCTAAAGACTGCAGAGAACAACTAGAGGTGTAGAAACTCAATAGGGGTCACAGGGTCATAAATCAAGATTCCAACCCCGGGCTGTCTGATAAGCATTCTAGAGGCAGGTTACCCTGAGTGCAGACTTTGACGACTGCTTACCAACTGTGTGTTCTGAGACAAGTCATTTACCCTCTGGGTTTCTAGTTCTCCGTCTCTAAAATAGGGACAGTAACCGCATCCCCCTGCGTGTGAGGTGTGACAATGCATTAAAACACTTGGCAAGATGTCTGCACCTGAGAGTGCACTGGGCGTGTCGGTGTGCTTGTAGCATTGCTATTAATATTCTGAAATCTAGGCTGCTAGCAGGACATTTTTTCTAGAGTCATTGTGCCCCTGGGTGAAAAGGAAAGAGGTTTTACCGCAGGAGTGCGACTGTGTACTGGTTAATAGTCTCTAGCGGAGGGGATGAGGACAGCCGGGTCCTCTAGGTCCCAGCCCCCAGAGCCTCTGACTGTTCTCTCCCCTCCTGAGGTCTTTGGGTGAAGGAGGAAGCCCCCTCCCATTGCAGTGTGGATAGCAGCTCTACACACAGCTGGGGACTCTCGTGCGGAGGGATTTCGCCTCCCTTGCCCATCAGCCAGGCTGATGGAGTGTGTTTCCAGAGAACAGGAGCTGCCTTTGCTTTCAAGAGCCACACCTAAGCCAGTGTGATGGTGCATGCCTGTCATCAAAGCGATGCAGAAGGCTAAGCCAAGAGCCAGTCTGGGCCGCTTAGCAAGGCCCCCACGTCCAGATAAAAAGGACTGGGGATGTAGTTCAGTGGCAGAGGTTCAGTTCACAGGATTGAAAAATAAGTAAATAAAAATGATTTTTAAAAAATGCCAAGTCTGGGCCAGGAGTTTGGCTCAGTGGCTTAAGCGCCTGTCTTGCAGACGCAAGGTTGTGAGTTTAATTCCTGGTGCCACAAAAAAAAAAAAAAAGCCAAGTCTGTCAGTGATGAGTCCTTATTGCTCTTGAGCCTCATGCATGCACACCTTCACCAGAGCTTTCTTGGAGAGTACAGAGCTCTCTCTCTCTCTCTCTCTCTCTCTCTCTCTCTCTCTCTCATCCTGGAGATTGAACCCAGGGCCTTCACGCTGAACTACATTCCATTCCCCCCCTGTTTTATTTATTTTTTATTTTTTAATTTTTTTTGGTACTGGGGATCAAACTTACAACCTCGCGCCTGCCGGGCAGGTACTTAAGCCACTGAGCTAAATCCCTGGCCCTGTTTTTTTTTTTTAATTTATTTATTTTGTAGCCGGGCGTGGTGGCACACGCCTTTAATCCCAGCACTCGCGAGGCTGAGGTAGGCGGAGCGTTGTGAGTTCGAGGCCGGCTTGGGCTATAATGCGGCGCAAGGCCGACCTGAGCTACATAGTGCGACCCTGCCTCAAAAAACCAGGGCCAGGAGTTTGGCTCAGTGGCTTAAGCGCCTGCCCTGGCAGGCGCAAGGCTGTGAGTTCAATCCCCGGTGCCGCAAAAAAAAAAAAAAAAAAAAAAATTTATTTATTTTGTGACACCGGGGATCGAACTCATAACCTTGCTCCTGGCAGGCAGGCACTTAAACCACTGAGCCAAACTCCTGGCCCTAGTTTTTTGAGACAGGGACACTATATAGCTCAGGCCAGCCTTGCACTCACATTGTAGCCCAAACCAGCCATGAACTCAGAACGCTCCACCTACCTCAGCCTCCAAGCGCTGGGATTAAAGGCATGTACTAGCACGCCCAGCTCCCGGCCCTATTTTTTGAGACAGGGTTTCACTATGTAGTTCAGACTGGCCTTGAACTCACTTTGTAGTCCAGGGTGGTCTCAAACTCGCAATGATTCTCCTGCCTCAGCCTACGGAGTGCTGGGATTAAAAGCCTGCGCCACCATGCCTGGCTCCTCCCCCTTTCTTAAAAATTTTTTTGAGACAGTCTCACTAAGTGGCTAAGTTCTCCGGGCTCTCAATCCTCCTGCCTCAGCCTCCCAGAGTGCTGGGATCACAAGTGTACGCTACCAATGCCAGCTGGGTACAGAGGTTTCTGACACCTGAATGCATGTGACTCTATGTGTATTACTGGGCCCAGATGCATCTTTGCTAGCCTGGCCTGGGAACTGGCATCACCTTGGCAGCTTCACCCCCATGGACCCTTCTTGTCCACTGGGTTCTTTACCAGGGCAGGGCCCCGTCTGCCGGTTGGCTGGGTGTGGTCTTCCTGCATTTCCGCAGCTGTATCTGGCAGTGCTCTTTAGGCTGAAATTGAAGTCTGGCTCACTGGAAAATGAAGTTCAACTCTTGCACCCAGCTGTTCTCAGCATGTCTATCTCCTGGAGATCCAGGGGGCTCTAATTCACAGACTGACATCCTGGAAGGTTCAATAATGAAAGGCTGAAGCGGGGTCAGGAAGAGCCAGGCTTGCTAAACCACACCTTCGTTTCAGCACTTTTGGGAGCTGACAGATCTTTCTAGCGCTGTCTGCCCTTTTGCTTGGCTGGACTCTCGCACAAGACCTGGCTGCCCCTTGGCTCAGTCTCTCTGCAAAACATGTCCAGCCCCCTTCAGAGAAAGCTCAAAACACAGACACCCTTATGCATTTTCCTGGAAACATTCTATAGATGCAGCCTGGGAAAGCTTCCAAAAGTTTCCCTGAACCAAAGATAACAACAACAACAACAATAATAACAATAGAGAGAGAGGTGAGAGAGGCAAGAAGCTTAGGCAAATGTTCCTGGTGATTAACGTTCAAGGGAGTAGACCCGGATTGTAGGGAAGGTAAAAAAGGAAGGAGTTTCCAGGTCCATTGAAACATTTGTGCTGTTTTCTTGAAAGGCCACTTCAAAACAGTTGGACTCCCCAAAGCAAATTTTTGGAATCTACCCAGAGGGCAAAAACCTACCCTTCCTCCCTCCATCTGGAAACTTTTCACACCAGAAAGCCCAGCGCATTCTTGAGCGCTGCTCTAGAAAGAAGGACTTGCTCAAGCTTCCCCAAGAGAGTGCCCTACCTCCCTCACCCTGCTGACCTACAAAGAGTTATGTTCCGCTCCGCCCTGGGCAGCTGCATTCCAGCTGTGGAGCTATTATGAAACATTCAGGAATCCTCTGGCTGGAAAGGTAAATGAAGAATGGGTCCCAATGACAGGAGCAGCAGGCTTAATCTGTAAAGTGAGAAGCCCCAGGAGGAGGCTTAGGGTATCCCTTACAATCTATTGTGCAGAAGAGCCAGCTGTTAAGGGGTCTTAGCGATAAGAGCACTGACCAGACTGACACTTTCCTACTGCGCAATGCAAGAAAGGAAATTCATCTGGGCATGGTGAGACATGCCCATAATCCTAGCTCTTGGGAGGCCGAGGCAGGAGGATCATGAGACTTCCAGGCCAGCCTGGACTACATAGCAAGACCCTATCTCAAAACAGAAACACACACACACCCCAAACAAACAAACAAACAAACAAGCAAACAAACGACCAAAAAACAAGGAAATTCAAACATAATTGTGAAGATTCAAAAATATTTTCACTTATCTGTGAGCTCTCTCTTTTCAATTAAAGCATAACATCTTGCTCAAAACAAGCTTTTGGAACAACAGGATAAATAGAACATTAATTTAGGAATTTGCCTAATAGAACCTTAATTTTGGATCTTGACTACCTGGCAGGTGGCAGTAGCCAGCAGGTTAGAGGCAGTAAAGGGGTGACAGAGGTTCCTTGACCATTTTTCTTTTCCTTTTCTTTTCTTTTTTTTTTGTACTGGGGATCAAACTCACAACCTCTCACCCACCAGGCAGGCACTTACACCATGGAGCTAAATCCCCGGTCCTACTTTTTTTGAGACAGGGTCTCACTATTCAGTTTAGGCTGGCCTGGAACTCACTTTGTAGCCCAGGCTGGTCTTGAACTTGCAACGATTTTCCTGCCTCAGCCTTCCAAGTGCTGGGATTACAGGCGTGTGCCACCACGCCCGGCTTCTTGGCCCTTCTTAGGATATCATCTCTATCTAAGAATTCAGACCAGGAGAAAGCCTGGGGGACAACCAGGACCTTTAAATATATACATATTGGGCTGGGCGTGGTGGTTTACGCCTGTAATCCCAGCACTCTGAGAAACTGAAGCAGATGGATCACAAAATCGAGCCCAGCCTGGGCAATTTAGTGACTTAGCAAGATGCTGTCTCAAAATTAAAATTTTTAAAAAAGGGCTGGGGATGTAGCTTAGTGTGAAGGACTTGGGTTAATTCCAAGTACCCAAACAAAACAAAACAAAACAAAACCTTGAAAAACTATGTTGGCCAGATAAGGCAGGGTGAATGGCTTTTGGACTGCTGAAGCCCTTAGCTGCTGTCAGCACAACAGCCACCAAGCTCCCCTGGCTGAGGTCACTGGGAAGGCTGCAGCACTAGCATTGCATCTGAGGCTACCTGCTGGACACTCAGGTGAACCACAGTACTGCTCACTCACTGCGTGGCTTCAGGACAGCCGGCAGCAGCTGCCCGGGTGCACACTGCCCTATCCTGGCCCTGGAGAGTCTGTATCTTTTCTCTAGCATCACTGGCCACCCTGCCGGCAGCTGCAGTGGATTGCCATGGGTTTCCTTTGAGAGTCCAGTATGCAGAGCGACGAACTCGACAAAATCTTCCATCAGTTCCTGGTGCAGAAAGCAGCTATGGAGAGGTGGTGTCCTGTATCCCAGAGGGTCGCCAGAGATAGCTAGAGCATCCGTCTCTTCTCTTCTTTCTGTTCCTACGATTCCAAATCAAACACTCCCTCCAGCTGTCCTGAACCACGCCCCAGCCCACCCCAACCACAGTTCCCGCACAGACTGTCACAGCACAGCCCACTGGGCTGCCAGAGTGGCCCTCCCAACAGTACCCAAGGGGCTTTGAGACCCCAGAAGGAAAGTACCAGGAAACCTCTACATGTCCTCCCTGGCAAGAAAGAATGGCTTCCAGGGTCTATGCCAGCCACAGTCACAGTGCTCAAAATAGACTCATCGTCCTCTTTCGCAACATCCAGGAATTTGGCGAAACTCATCATTTTTCAGGTTACCGATAATGCAAGTTTGGAAACTGAAACAGGAAGGAACACAGGCTGAAAAGCTTTTATCCAACCCACAGCGTTTCTCTCTCCAGATGTACGATAGTTGTTGCTTTTTTTTTTTTTTTCCAGCTGCACTTTGGTGGGGTTAAAATTAGCTGGCAGCATTCTAGTCACATGCTAGACAACAAAACAAAAGGAAATTGTTCCCCGTTGGCGCTCCTGAAATGGACTAGGACAGACCTTCCTAAGCCATGGATTTCTGGGAAGCTGGCTCTTAGGGGCCTGGTATAAAGAGAGGGGCCACGCTGTGGACGCCCCTCTGTAATGATTCCAGCTGTAGCCAAGGAGAACATGGACCATGTCATGGCTGTTTGAAGTCCCAGGCTTTCCTGTCTGGGAAGGCACTCGAGGACCCAAGACGGGTTTGCAAAGCCTCTCACTGAAGTCCAATAAGCGAGCCCAGCGAGGCTATATAGAGAAGAAGGGTAACATTTGAAATGCAAACCTTTCATGGCAGTTGGCTGTTGTTGGCTGGATTAAAACATAAAAAGAATACATCTGAGCTATAGGTGGCGAGCACTTAGGACAGATTCTGTGTCTCCAGACCCTGTTGATAGGTTCACATCATGATCTGCTTTGTTCTTCCAGTTTAAAACTGTCACCAGAAGCCCTGGGTTAAAAATACAGCCTCTGATTCACACACAGTCAGGAAACATGCCTTGTGCTCAGTACAGAAACATGTCCGTCAACCTGGGAAAAGAATCACCACCACCAATACACTTTTGGCTTGCCAAGGCTGAGCAGCTGCAAGAGCCAAAACCCAGCAGCCGGGCTGTCTGGGGAAGGTGGGGGGTGGGGTGGGGTTTGCTTTCTAAATCACCTGATTTCTGCCTCCAACTCCACTTTAATTCCAAGCTGAAAACCCATCTCAAAATGTCTCAAGGGCCAACCGTTCCTAAAAATTGCTTTTTAACACTAACCCTTCAGCTCCATGCCTCCCAGCAAGGTGAAGCAGATGGCTTTTGTTGATTAATTTATTTATTTGGAAAGGGCTACTTTGGAATCAGGAAATTCCAGTGAGACAGAGCATGCTGCCCTGACCATGTTTGCCCTGACAATCATGAGCAGACGCCCAGAGAGAGGTAGGTACAAAAAAACAAAACAAAACAAAAAAACCCTGCAGCTCAGCTCCATATTAATGGGGATGCAATCTTCTGTCTGTCCAGGCCTCCTTAGGAAGAAACACCTAGTCTGGTTAGATACTTGGTGGTATTCAAGGATTTGTATGAGCTTTAGAGGGTCTGCTTTGTCCAAAGGGCTTCACAAACCAAACAGGCCTCTGACTTGCATCTCAACTTGAAACCCTCATTATACAGACAGCCCCAAACAGAAATCCCCAGTGCCACAACCCCCAGCACACAAAATCCTCTTTAATTAACATAACACCAGGTTTCACTGGAACTGCCTTAAGGTGTTAAAAGTACACAAAGGTCTGAAAGCTGAAACCTTAGGTAAATAGTGCACTGAAATGTATTTAGCAGAAAATATTGAAAGCCACAGGAAAAATACATTCCCTTCCTGGGATGTTAAAGCAAGCCTAGGTTCAGGAAGTCTTCAGGAAATGGTGAGTAAAATAGCAAAACTGCTCACCTTTCTACCCACAATGTAAATAAATTCCTAAACCTCCTTGGTTTCCATACATAGGCTTTGGCTACAGTAGAGTATTTCATTTTTCTCCCCCATTAAACAGGCCACCCAGAGAACTGGCATGACAGACCTGAAAATACACCAGATCTGAATGGCACTACTTTGTTTCTCTACATTGAATCATGTTGTATTTTAAATGGCAGCTCCTCCAAAATGGGGGGGGGGGCAATGATTCCCACGGCTGCCGCCTCACACAATCACCTGAAGTCACAGCATGAATGACAAATCTTTTTCACCTTGCCTCACCCAGTGTCTTTTTGTTGTTGTTGTTGTTACCAAGGATCGAACTCACAACCTCGCGCCTGCCAAGCAGGCTTAAGCCACTGAGCCAAACTCCCAGCCCTATTTTTTTCGCGGCAGGGTCGCACTATGTAGTTCAGGCCGGCCTTGCTCACGTTGTAGCCTAAACCGGCCTTGAGCTCACAACGCTCCACCTATCTCAGCCTCCTGAGTGCTGGGATTAAAGGCGTGCGCCACCATGCCCAGCTTCTCACCCAGTGTCTTGTTTCTGACCAGAACAAACTCTGCGTTGGTGCCTAAGATGATATCCTGTTCATTGAGGGACTCAGTTCCCCACCCTGCAATAAAAGAGCTTCAGAAAGACCCAATGTCCTGCAGTCTCGGGGTGGGGAGGGAAGGGAGAGGGAAGGACAGGCAGCCACTCTCCCTAAGATGGATGCTGCATGATGTAAGTGGTTGGCTAAAATATCTGGCATGCTTGCAGTTTTAAGTTGCCAGCTAAATATTATTAAAAAGATAAAATACACGCAAACTGTGCAGAATGTAGGGCTGCTGTGTTTACATCCGGGTTTTGATGACTCAAAGACTTACACTTGGGCTTGCTGAAAAGCTCTATTAAAAACACAGCTTTGTGAAAGTCTCCAGGGAGCAGGAAGAAAGGGGGAGGGTGTGGGAGGGGTGACCCACCCAAGGACAATGTGTTCAGGTCTCTGTTCCTGGCAGGCACTTAGGGCTTGGGAGGTGCTTAGGGGTTAACCTCCTCTCAGCTTTGGAACCAGAGCGGGGAGGGTTAACCTTTTTCCAGAACATTTATTTCACCATCTCACTGACTAGAGGGAGGAGGGAGCGAGAGCCTGCCGCGCTGAGAGGCTGCGGATCACAAGGCCATTCTGATAGCCTCCTGTCCCCATGGCAACTGCAACGGCATTTATCAGTTCCTTCTGCGCACAGGCACAGCAAATCTGCATTGCACATGGCAGGCTTCCAGCATTTCAAATGAAAGAGCACTTTGAACGGCTGCCAAGTTTGGAAGGAGCAGAACTGTCAGGGCTGCTTAAAGCTGGCAGTTTATACTGGGGAGGTTTTCTCTTCCCAGAATCCTTCGGGCCTGGCGAGCTGCCAAGTACTTAGCGGAAGCTAAAAAGTAACTGGCTCCCTCCCCTCCCCTTCCTCCCCCTGCCCGTGCTCCCCCTCCACGCCATTCACCGCAGTGCTCTCAAAATTTTCCACATGTCCTATGTCACCAGTGCAGACTGTACAATGAAAACCAGAACACTGACTGCCCACGATGGGGCTTTTCTTAATAATGGGGGTTGGAGGGGGGGGACAGGCTGGAATCAGACACTGACAGCCGAGTCCCCCTGTACCTTCGGTAACTCCATAACCGCTGGGTGGAAACACATGATGTGAGTGTGTGTGTGTGTGTGTGTGTGTGTGAGTGCGCGAGCCCTTCAGCCTTAGAAATACAATAATAAAAGCAGCTTCTTCGGAAGCGTAGACCCCCTGAGTGCTGTGGGGGAGACAGAGTGGGGGGCTAGGTGTAGGTTGCACTATGCTTTGGAGCTGCATTTCAGCTGGGGAATGGAGGTCTTGTGGGCAAAGGCAAGAGGCTGTTCTTCCCCAGTTTTTCTAAGAGCTGTGGGGAAGAGGGTTCTTACTGAGAGTGGAGCTGTTTCTGGAGTTTTCTTTGGATTTCTCAGATGTCCTGATGAAAGCTCTGGGGCCACTGATGAGGGCGGAGTTCAGAGACCATTTTCAATGGAAAGTTTACCAAATAACTTCTGACTGGTGTGCACAGCTTAGAGCACAAGGGCTTCTACTGGCAGAAAGTGGAAATTGGCATAGTGTTCATGCTGCTGATTTTTTTTAAATGAAAAACTACACTGAGATCAAGGGCTCAGGCTTTATTTTCCAGCACAAATAGAGCGAAAATTGTCTGCTGCTTAGGCTATTGGATAGAGTTTAGGAAAACTATGTCTGGCATTAATTCCAAAGTGGAGGTTTTGGTTCAAGCAAGGCCCATTAATTTCAGTAAACTGTTTTCACTAGTTCAGACCCTGCTGTGCAAGGACTATTTATTACTTTTTGCTAACCTGATGTCTGCAGAGTTGTAAAGCAAAGTGTGTGTGTGGGGGGGACCCCAGAGTGGAGATAGCTATATCTTGGATCAGATAGGTTTTCCATCTTCCTCTTGGGGGTTATGTTTTATAGGGAGTTTTCTATCCCTGGCTTTTCTTTATCAGTGCCGATTTGGTTATTGTTGTTGTTGTGTAAAATCCATCTCACAATGAATTAGAAAAAAAATCTGGATGGAGAGGAATCTGGTGAGGGCAAATACCTATCTCCTGCCTCCTTCAGAAGGGCACCTCCCCGCCACGGGAATGTTTTGTGTCTTTCCCCTGCTTTCAGGCTGCAGGTCCAGTGCTATGCCCTGACATGATTCACCCTGACGATGGGGTCTAAAATACACCAAGACAGTCAATTTTGGCATTTGTTCTCCCTTAGGAATTTTACTAGCGGCCTTAGAAAAGCACATAAATTACTTCCCCCTCCCTCTCTTTTTTCCATGCCTTCTCCTTTCATCCCCCAGCCCCCCCCCCAGTTCATCTTGATGTCATTTCAAAGAGAAGGATGAAAAGAGAGGATTTGTCAGGCAGTCCAGTTTGTGAGTGTGTCTTGCCAGGACCCAACACACACACACACACACACACACACACACACACACCCCAGCTGAGAATGTTAATCAGAATTAAAAGCCAGTCAGTACTATTAAAGCATCAAACGTGAAGACCTGGAGAAGGAGGGGCACTTGGAGGAGGAGGGGCGACAGGGGGTGGGGTAGAGGGAGCAGGAATGAAATATAATTCAGTCCTTCGTGCTGACTTACTAAAATAAAGGAGCGGAGAGGTAGCAGTAGCCCGGATTTGGTCAGCTTATCAAATGTCAAATTTAGCGGTCTTTCCTCTTAACCTCCTCCTGGCAACCCCACCCTCCCACCCCTGCCACACACACCCTGCCCCGCCCCGGCACAGTCAAGTTCTGTGCTGTTCCCAAGTGTGATTAATCTCTGGCAGAGGCCGCAAGCAGGAGTAGGCTTCTTGGCTGCACGTCCTGATAAACAATCTGTTCTTAGGAAGAGTAGGTGAAGGGGGCTAAAGGGTGAATCTGCGGGGTTGGGGTGGGTGTAGAAGGAGAGGGGGGAGGGGTGCTGCGAGGCCAGCAGAGCCCCGCCCTCTCGGAACAGCAAGGGCCCTCCTTCGGGGCGCGTGGTTTGGGGGTGGGTCGGGTTTCCTGCTCTTAAGAATGTGAGCAGACGTTTCTAGCTGGCCGTCCCCAACGTCCTGGGGACGTCAGAGGGCCACCGCGGGCTCGGAGAGGGGAGGAGAGGAACACGCGCATCCCGCGGCTCTGGACCCAGGTCGAACGCTCAGGACGGTGCAGCCCCCGGGCGCCAGTGCGAAGGGAAATCGAGGCAGCTTCCGTGACTGCCGTGTGGGGGCGTTGGTGGTAGGAGGTAGCGTAGAGCGGAACGGGGAGTCAGAAACTGCTAAACAAAAGGAGAGACTACTTCGCGGCGTCGGAGGTCGCTGGGAGCAAGAAACTCCAGAGGCAAGGAAGCTGGCTGTGGCTTTTGCAGCGGGTTTATTGTGTGGGCATCCAGGCAGAGAGCGGCAATATGTAACAGTGGAGAGGGGGAGAGTCGGCGGTAAAGGGAAATTAGTGGCTACAAGGCTGTGAACGGCTGGGAAATGTCACCAAGGAGACCGCAGTGGCAACGAATAAAAGATGAATGATCGGCTACCTTTTGGAAAAGGGACGTAAAAATATTAATAAAGGCGAGAAACCCGCTTTTCAGCTGAAAGGCAAATCTATCCTCCTTCCTGCCTTTCCTCCTCGCCCCAGCACACATACAACACAGCTCTGGTCTGCCCTGCATCTAAGAAGCCCGGGCCAGGCTAGCTTTCCTTTGGATTTAATTACATGAAAATGCTGAACAAAAACCCTGTAATTACACCCTTAGTCTTTGCCACTCAGGCCCAGCACACTTCCTGTCTAGTTTTGTTTTTTAAAGAAGAGGTCATTGGCTCTTTCTTTCTAAATTGGCAAAAAAGAAAAAAAAAAAAAGCCCCAAATAAATCCAATAGCTCCTAGCTTCCCTGCCACTTGGGGAGGGGAAGTCCTTATCTCTCTAGAAAAGATAAGAAGGGCCGAGCCTAACCTTACTTAACCTAACTTGATACTTGTCTTGCTGCAGCTGTTAGGCCAATAGGCAACCTCATCTTGTCTGTAGCCCACAGGGACAGAGATGCTAGACTGGCCACCCAGGAGGAAGCCTTCCAAGGGCAAGATAAAGAGAGTGGGCAGGGCTTAGTATCTGGCCTGGTTTTTTCACTGATTTTACCTGGAAGGGCTCAATGCTGTAAAAGTGATCTGTGACATTGCTGGCTTTTCTACAGCCCTAGGCATTCAGATATAGAAATTCATAGGAAGCCCCTGAAGGAGGGAGGGAGGGAGGGAGAACCAACTTCAAGATCGATTTGACATTTGACAGGTGAGGAGACAGAGGCCCAGCAAGAATAAATAGCTTGTTTCAAGTTGGTCACGTGGTTGGAAGGAGTGTTGAACAAGGACAGCCTCTCATGACTTTTGGGCTATTGCACTAGGAAAGTAGGACGCCTAGGAGGAAATGGAAGCTTCTAGATTCTGGGCTGGGGCCAGTCTGGCTTGGTTCATCCTTAGATCCCTAGCAGTGAGATAGAAAGCACTGTCTAGATGAATCATTGAATGACTGAATGAATGGAAAAGGCACATGTTGAGGCACTGAATGGAAGGCACATGTTAAGGAGTTGTGAAATGGAAACCCACCAGGCCACCCGGCAGCCAAGTTTCAGCTTTGAAACAAAACAGAAGTAATGAGAACAGTTTGAGAGCTTAGATCCCCCAGGTCTGGCCAGAGAGGGAAGTTCAAGGGAAAGCATGGTGGTCCTCTAGATTGTTCCCTGCCTTCCTAGCTCCTGAGGTGCCTTAGCCAAGTTTGATTGTCATGACTATCTGCCTGTCCTAGGCCAGTCATGCTTTAAGGGCCTCAGCCTGCCATGCTCAAGTGGCCCTGACCCAAGCACGAGCTATTCTGAATTGGATGTCTGTCACAGTCAATGTGACTTAGGTGAGAACAAAGCATTGTTACTTTCAGTCTGAAAAGAGGCTCCTTACACTCTAAAATGTTTGCTCTTTACTTTTCTTCTCCCTTTGTGGCTTGGTCTGGGGTCTCCTTTAGGTGTGTGTATTTAAAAGCAGCAGACCTTGACAAAGGCAATTTGGAAGGTACCAAAATACTTCACTGAGTCCTACAGCTTCGCCTTTTCCCGTCACCTCTGCATAGGGTCAAGGCATAGAAAAACCTAAGAAGAGAGAGAAAGGTCTCAGAGGATGTCAGGAAAACATGCTCCTAATTTTGCTCAAAGCTGGATGGTGACTGACTTTTTAACTCTGAAATACCTGGTGCTGATTTATGCATAACCTTGTACCTACTGGGACAACAGTGACATTAACTCGTGAATGCCTATGAAGAAAGGGGTTTTTACTTTCTTAGAAGCACCTAAGACCCCAAAAAGGCTAGTAGCTAGGAAGGTGAAAAAACAAATGCCAGATTTATAGCCAGAGAAGCTGGTTTCCTGTAATTCTGGACCACCTTTGGCCCCGCTTTCCTCAGCGGTACAGGAGGTTGATGAAAGTAACACCTACCTCACAGGTTGGTGTGGGGATTGGTGAGATAATGTCTGGGAATGCACTTTGCAGCCCTAGACAAATGCCGGTCATTATACTGTTAGCAATCTCTTACATTTTATTAAGCACATTATATTATGTTCTCTACGTAGACCAATGCACAGGCAAAGGAGGCAGAGTAATTATTTGCGGTGTACTGATGAAGAAACCAAAGTGCAAATGATTTGCTCAAGGTCACACAGCTACTTAGGGTTCAGCCAAGTCCAAGTTGAACAACATAAAGTAAGTCTGCACCCAACACCCGCCCTCTTCCTGTCTCTTTCTCCCGACTGTCAATTGAACTGGCTCTCTTAGGCAAGTTTCGAAAGACCTGGCCCATCCACCCAAATTCAGAAGGCAGCAATGGCCTCCTGCGACTACCAGATTTGACCCAGGGATGGAGGGGCAGTGGGAGGGGCTTCCCAGCCCAAGGCACCTCCTTCTGGCGGCCACAGCAGGAAAGCGCGGGTCTCCGAGGCCTGGCGGTGGAAATCCCCAGTTTAGCAGGACTCACCAGGAACCTCCCCTTGCAGAGGCGTAGGTTTGCAAGGGGTAGAGTGGGGTGCTACGGCTGGTGGGGGACACATGCACCTGATGTGCCTTCTCCTGTCCATCCCTGTGGCCTCGACAGCCAACCTGCCAAGGTCCCTTGCTACACTGCTCCTCCAAGGCCTCCTACCTCGCCACCACCCACCTCTTGGGGTTATTTAACCCAACCCATTCCGTGAATAGCACCCTTGTCTGGCGCTTCCCCACTTTTTTCCTCTAGGCCCGGTCCCTGAGCAACTCATTCCAGGGCTCCTTTATTTTTGGAACTAAAAAAACAACACACACCAGCTTTTGCTGAGGCCAGCGCAGGGCTACCCCGTGCCCCGGAATTCCAGCACGGAGAGGAAGCCGGGAGGAGGCAGGAACCAGACCCGACTCCCCACCACTCCGCGCTCCTTTCTTCCCCTCCCTGTTCCCCGCCCCTCCAGGAAGAAAGCAGTCACAAATCCGATTGCTCGTTGAGGCCGCTGTGCCAGCACCAACCGCTACACCCGCCCTCTCTTTCCTTCCACCCGATTTCGCACCGAGCGCCCGCCGGCCCGCGCGCCCCAGGCGGGGCAGGTCCTGGCGAGCGGCGCAGGCTTGGCTCCCCCCGGCTTCTCCACGAATCGCGTTGTTCTTGGGATTTCATGGTCGAGTGGCTCTTGCGTAACCCTACGCCCTGGCCTAAATTAATACTTTTTTTTTTAAATGCTAGGTTTAATCCTCTAGGGAAAGGCAAATACTTCCGGCTACGGATCCGGTCGCCCTGGGAGTAAGTGGGTAAAGCACCCTACAGTCTAGATTCCCCCACCCTTCGTGGTCCCTTTGTGCGTTTCAACAAGGCCCAGGACTCAGGCTGTGTTCCCGAGGCTCCTGGCACGCCACGCAGGAAAGGGGGCCTTGGAAAGGCCAGAGGAGAGCCCAACCCAGACGTTTGTTTTCATCTACTGTGAGGCGGCTCTCTCAGGCCAAAGAACCGGGGCTTGCTTACTGTAGGGCTGAGTGTTACCAAAAAAGGCCTTTTTTCGTGCCAGAGCACTTGGCGGCACACGTTGCAGCGGGGTGACTAGAGAGGTTCAGCCTTGGCCTCCTGAGTCAGCTGGCTGCAGTGATGCCAGGCCAAGAGGACCCCCATCCCTGGGCCCTCTTTGACCCCAAACCGGTGGGGGCACAGGCAAAGGCAGGAGGGAGACTGCAGGGAGGTTCAAAGGGCTTAGGCTCTTAGTGACCTGCTCACTCCTGTCAGCCTACGATCCTCAGAAAAGGCCAAGTGGAAAACTGCCTTTTCTGCCTCAGTTTGGAGAGGAATTCTCTGAGAATGCTAGCTCAGATGGCAAAACTGGGGAGTCAGCTAGAGGGAAAGAACTTTGAGGAGACAACACTGGAGTTTCCTCCCCACAGTCCTTGAGATATCTGCGCCAAAGTTCTGTGCACCTGGTGGCTTAGATGGAGCCTTCCCCACCCGCCCTTCCCAGGCTCAGATCCTGCCCACAGAGGTCATGGTATTATAGCATAAGAGGGAAGGGGAAAATTCATCTCCAAAACACTGGAGTTCTTGTCTCTCACAGTCTTCGACATGTCTCCTAACAGGGCCATCTCAGACAAACAGTTAAGAAGCAATTTATCACTGTAAACCCCAGTGATTCTTGGGGGGAGGGGTTGTGGAGCGAGCTGTGCTTTTTAAATGATTGAGACTGTAATGGAAGTCTGTTTAAATGCACGCTGATTCCTAACTCAGTATGTCTGAAGACACTCCGGCATGTGTATGTGTGTGCGTATATATATATATATATATATATATATATATATATATATATCTCCTTTAGTAACAGTGAAGACAGAGACAGACAGGGAGATAGAGACATATGTGTGTGCATACCAAACATAACACTATGACACAGAATCCAATTTGCTTTCTCTAGCTGCTTGGCTGGAGGGTTGTGGCTAAGTTGCTAGTTCTCCACTATTTTTGGTTTAATAAAGGGAAGGGCTGAATAAATAATGTAAAGAAATGGGTTGACCAGCTAAACCAAAGCTAAGGAGCCCTTGGCTGGTGAGGAGGTGAAGCCATCTCCCAGCCCTGTGTTTTGACTCACTCCAGGGTAACTGTGGTGTGGGGCGGGTTGGAGGCTGGGAGGGTGAGGCAATGCTCTCAGCAGCTCTCTGCATAGGAATCGCTACTCTGGGCCAGCAAGCCAGGGGAAGTTTATTATTGCTCTGGAGTGCACAGTGAGCTCACTGTTTTGCAAAAACAGAAATCTGGCTGCTCTGAGATGAAAGAGGGGCTCCCTAAGGGCTCTTCCTTTCCTCTTTTTCCCTATCCTCAGAAAATCCCCTTTTCTTTGCTGCTGGGGCCTCGGAATGAGTGGAGGATTAGGGTGCTGGGCAGTACTGGATATGGAAATGGGCTCTAGAGATCAAATGTCAAAATAAACATATTTCTTGTTGCTTCAACTGAATTTTATTACAATAGTGGTAATAATAACAATAAGAATAATGATCCCTGTTTTATGCAGCTTTACAAAGTACTTCTATTAGCCAGCAATAGTACCAATACTAATATCAATACTAATAATAATCAACATAGTGGCAGTTTCCTGTGTGCCCAACATGGTGCTCTACACACTGTATGGTATATTTCTGTTATAGTCTTCAATATACAGATTCACAACTTCTGCATAGGAAAACTTCAGTGACTCAATACAGGGCAGGAGGCTGGGGCTTGGTTCTGAAGATACATTTGCCTAGCACTTTATATTCAAGATTGTATGAGCACCCCAAACCACCTCTAAGCTTGTAAAAGCCACCTCTCAAATCAGATTTACTGGATTCAGGTCCAGGCTCCAGCTCCAAAGGCTTTGGGCAAGTTATTTAACCTCTTTACTTTCCCAGTCTGTAAAATTAAGTTAACTGAATCTACTTTGTAGCTAATAATAGGAGTTTGGTGGGTTTTTTTTTGGGGGGGGGAGGTCTTTTTGAGACAGGGTCTTGCTGGGCAATTCAGGCTAGGCTTGAGCTCACTTTGTAGCCCAGGCTGGTCTCAAACTCACAACGATCCTCCTGCCTCAGCCTCCCAAGTGCTGGGATTACAAATGTGTGCCACCATGCCAGACTCAATAATAGGAGTTTAATGATATAGATAATACATTCTCAATAATGTAGATTCTATGTAGATAATAAGAGTTTTATAATGGATAATATGCCTTCAACAGTGTAGTTTTTTGTTTTTTGTTTTTTTTTTTGTACAGGGGATTGAACTCAGGACCTTGTGCTTGCCAGGCAGGCGCTTATGCCGCTGAGCTAAATCCCCAGCAATAGTGTAGATACTAAGGGTGATACAAATAAACCACTTTGCAGTGTCTTGCCCATAGCAAGTCTCAGTATGTCAGTAAGTTGCCTCTAACTTTGACAAGGATCAACCTGAAATCTGAAACAACCTTAACAAGTTAAGAGCTGTCAGTCCATTTTACAGGAGGAATACAGAGGTTAAGCAAATAACCAGCTTAAGATTGCAAAGCCAGTATGTGATAGTGAATAAATTACAATGCTGGTCACAGGTTGGCAGAACCCAATACCGTTACATTGTCTCCCCTCCTCCAACTTTCCCTAGGAGGGTATTACCTCAATTTTGATGGAAAAAAAAAAAAAAACGCAGACCAAATAAAGAGAAGAATCATCTGAAATGCCCCAGCCAGAACAACATATCTGTTCTGCAGTGAGCAATGATAAACAGTAATCTTATAAGGAAAAAAACCTCACAGCCTCCTGCGAGTTCTGGGGCAGTATGGAACAAAATCATGGCACGTGAGAAAAAACTTTCAAAACTGAGTCTTTGCGGTATAAAAGGCCATCAGTGTTATTAAATGCTGCCCCCACCTTCTATGATCAAACCTAGAATAACCACTCACCTGTTTGGTTTCTCCAGCACCTCCCCCTCCCACCCGAAACTGCAGCTGTTTGAAGCCAGTTGACTGTTTTCCTTAAAGGCCTCCGGGTGATCGTAGCTTCTTTAAGACTTGCAGCCAAAATTTTTAGAGTTCGGCTGGGGGAGGGGTAGCTCACCCGGAATTCATTTAGCGCCATCGTTGAAGCTCGGGTTCCTAGACTAGGGGTCAAAAACAAATCCGAAAGGCAGTTTCTGTAAGATTAGAAAACAGTTTTGTAGGTGCTTGGGCATCATTGGTGCCAAAGGAATGTAACATCCATAACAGGGACGGGAGGGTGGTTGATCGCAGACGAAATGGATAATACCTTTTATGAAATTCACAGCGAGAATTCGGGAACAGGACATTTAAATTGACTGCCTGGGATGGACTGGGTGGGGAACAGGGATCGGAAACGACGCTTGTGTTTTTTAAATGCATCTTTACTTGGGAAAGCAGGGCAGGGAAAGGAAAGGTCATCGTTTGTTTGATTTTCACCCTCGGCCCCGGACTTCCAGCATTAGCTCGCCGGGCCTCAGCTGTTGTACACACACGGCGGCGAGGGGGGAGGGGAGGGCGGAGGCGCGGAGGAGGGGCCGGCTGGGAGGAATCTGGGCGTCCTGCCGCGCATGCGCTTTTCCCGAGCAACAAGTGGGCTCCACAGACAGAGGAAGTGTAAAGGGGGGGGACTGGTGCAGAGCATGGCGGTGACGTCAGCGCTCCGCCCGGGCGGCATCCCGCGCGGCCAAGCTGGGGACAGCGCGAGCCGCAGCCTGAGCAGGAGCGCCGAGACGCGCCTCTGGAACGTAGAGTAACAATCACAACCCCACATTCCGGGCGAGCGCGAGCGGGAAGGGATGCGACCCGGGCCGAGGCGCCGCGCGAGCACCCTGCAGCCAACGTGAGCGCCGCCAGCCTCCGCGGCCGGGGCGCCCGCCAGGCCAGGGGGCGCCAGGCGCCTGAGTGCGTGCACTCCTCTCCTCTCGTGCGTCCTGGAAGCCGTGGCTGCGGCGGGTCCCTCCGGCGTGCAAACTCAGCCGCCACCAGCGGAACGGCTGACCCGACGGAGGGGAGAAGCTCCTCTCTCGGCTGCCACCCTCCTCCCCAGGCCCTCGGGGAAGCAGCGGCTTCAGCAAGATTGGACCTGGGCACCGGGTGGCACAGCCCTCTAGCCCTGGCCCCCGTGTGCCTGGCAGGGAGAGGACGAAGCTCGTAGGGGGCCCCGGGGGAGAGGAAGACACAGCCCCCTCCGCGCGTCCACGCACCAGCCGCTCCGGGGAGGGGGCCAGAGGCAGCGGCGGCCGGCACCGGACACCCTCGCCCCCTCCCCCCGGACCCGGCGCGTCCAGCCCCGACCCGCGACACCAGGAAGAAGGCGCCTGAGCTCCTCTCCCGACGCGACAGCCGCAGTAGGAGGTGGGGGTGAGGAGCGCGCAGAGCCCGTGGAGAGGCGCTGCGCCCGCGGTGGAGACTCGCGCTCCCTCCAGCCCCTGGGGCAGAACTTTCTCGCCCCCTCTCCTCCCTCCCCCGCAGCCGGACTCCCTCCCCAGCCAGCCGGTCCTCCCGGAGGAGAAGGCGCCGAGAAGACAGCCCGGGCGGGGGCCTACCTTCCCCAGGGCTGGCATCATGTCGGCAGCGCAGGTGTCCTCGTCCCGGAGACAATCTTGTTACCTGTGCGACCTGCCCCGCATGCCCTGGGCCATGATCTGGGACTTCTCGGAACCTGTGTGTCGCGGCTGCGTCAACTACGAGGGCGCGGATCGCATCGAGTTCGTGATCGAGACGGCGCGGCAGCTCAAGCGGGCGCACGGCTGCTTTCAGGACGGCCGTTCCCCGGGGCCGCCACCGCCCGTGGGGGTCAAGACGGTGGCCCTGTCGGCCAAGGAGGCGGCGGCGGCGGCGGCGGCTGCGGCTGCGGCGGCCGCGGCGCAGCAGCAGCAGCAACAGCAGCAACCGCAGCCTCCGCAGCAGCTCAACCACGTCGACGGCTCCAGCAAACCCGCGGTGCTAGCGGCTCCCGCCGGCCTGGAGCGCTACGGCCTGAGCGCGGCAGCTGCTGCCGCCGCCGCCGCCGTCACGGTGGAACAGCGCGGCCGCTTCGAGTACCCGCCGCCGCCGGTGAGCCTGGGAGGTGCCGGCCACGCCGCGCGGCTGCCCAATGGCCTGGGGGGCCCCAACGGCTTCCCCAAGCCGGCACCGGAGGAGGGGCCCCCGGAGCTGAACCGTCAGAGCCCCAATTCATCGTCAGCGGCGGCGGCGTCGGTGGCGTCTCGGCGTGGGACGCATGGGGGGCTGGTGACTGGGCTGCCCAACCCGGGGGGTGGCGGGGGACCCCAGCTCGCCGTGCCCCCCAACCTTTTGCCGCAGACGCTGCTTAACGGCCCCGCCAACGCGGCTGTACTGCCCCCGCCCCCGCCCCACGGGCTGGGCACTCGTGGGCCCCCTACGCCCGCGCCGCCGGGGGCTCCTGGGGGTCCTGCCTGTCTCGGGGGCGCCCCGGGCTCATCGGCCGCGGCGTCGTCAGCGGCGTCTTCGACCTCTTCGTCGGTGGCAGAGGTGGGCGTGGGTGCCGGTGGCAAGAGGCCCGGGTCTGTGTCAAGCACAGACCAGGAGCGCGAACTCAAGGAGAAGCAGCGCAACGCGGAGGCCCTGGCCGAGCTGAGCGAGAGCCTGCGCAACCGCGCGGAGGAGTGGGCCAACAAGCCCAAGATGGTCCGAGACACTCTGCTCACGCTGGCAGGCTGTACGCCCTACGAGGTGCGCTTCAAGAAGGACCATTCGCTCCTAGGCCGTGTCTTCGCCTTCGATGCCGTCTCCAAGCCCGGGATGGACTACGAGCTGAAACTGTTCATTGAATATCCCACCGGCTCAGGCAACGTGTACTCCAGCGCGTCCGGTGTGGCCAAGCAGATGTACCAGGACTGCATGAAGGACTTCGGCCGGGGTCTGTCCTCCGGCTTCAAGTACCTGGAGTACGAGAAGAAGCACGGCTCCGGGGACTGGCGCCTGCTTGGGGACCTGCTGCCCGAGGCCGTGCGCTTCTTCAAAGAGGGCGTGCCCGGTGCAGACATGCTGCCCCAGCCCTACCTGGACGCCAGCTGCCCCATGCTGCCCACGGCGCTGGTGAGTCTCAGCCGCGCCCCCAGCGCACCTCCGGGGACAGGGGCCCTGCCCCCCACCGCGCCATCGGGTCGGGGCACAGCATCCAGCCTGCGCAAGAGGAAGGCATCCCCTGAACCCCCAGACTCAGCCGAGAGTGCCCTGAAACTGGGCGAGGAACAGCAGAGGCAGCAGTGGATGGCAAACCAGAGCGAGGCACTGAAGCTCACCATGTCCGCGGGGGGCTTTGCGCCGCCGGGGCATGCGGCTGGGGGTCCGCCTCCACCGCCCCCACCCCTGGGACCCCATTCTAACCGGACCACCCCTCCAGAGTCCGCCCCCCAGAACGGTCCGTCCCCTATGGCTGCCCTCATGTCGGTGGCAGACACTCTGGGCACGGCGCACTCGCCCAAGGACGGCAGCTCTGTGCACTCAACCACTGCGTCCGCACGGCGCAACAGCAGCAGCCCAGTGTCGCCCGCCTCCGTGCCGGGGCAGCGCCGCTTGGCATCACGTAACGGGGACCTGAATTTACAGGTGGCGCCCCCGCCGCCTAGCGCCCACCCGGGCATGGACCAAGTGCACCCCCAAAACATTCCGGATTCCCCCATGGCCAACAGTGGACCCCTCTGCTGTACCATTTGCCACGAACGTTTGGAAGACACACATTTTGTTCAGTGCCCATCCGTCCCCAGCCATAAATTCTGCTTTCCTTGCTCTAGAGAGAGTATCAAGGCCCAAGGGGCCACCGGTGAGGTGTATTGCCCCAGCGGAGAGAAATGTCCCTTAGTTGGGTCGAATGTACCTTGGGCCTTCATGCAGGGCGAAATCGCGACTATCTTAGCTGGGGATGTTAAAGTGAAAAAGGAGAGAGACCCTTGAAGCACAGGGCAGCCACCTCCTTTGCCCTAGACCAGCTCCTCTCCAATCCAGAGGGCCCCTCCCCCCGACCTCCACCTTCCCTTCCCTCACCCCCAAAATGTAGAATTGTGAATATAACTGCAAAAAGTTAGTCTTATGTATAGACATTATTTTCGTCGTATGTTTCTATATTTTGAAACAAAGGTATGTAACTTCTTCATTTGAAGGATAAGCTGGTTTGTGTTAAGCAGTATAATATTGGTTGGGTCATTCGCATCATATTTGTTAGCATTTATTTGGTGGCAGAATGTTTGCCTAGGTACAACATTAATAGCCCTTAGCAACGACTGCTGCTGGTGTGTATTTTTGTAAATGTTATGCACTCTGAAAGGAAAAACACACAAAAGAAAAAGACTTTTTTTTTTGCCAAGGCCAGTGTTGCTGCCTAAAAAAAAAAAAATAATGATGCTATAAAATGGTGAAAGCGTCTTTCTAAACAGCCCCAAGTGTTGAAGTCTTCACTTTATTTTCTGTTTTGTTTTGTTTTGTTTTCTTGTTTTGTTTGCAAAAATGGTAAGGGGGGTGTTGGGGGGGTCGGGGTGTTTTTTGTTGCAAGTTTGTGAGGGGAAAATGTTTTGGTTTGTTTCTACTGACCTGAATGTGTTGGACCTTCATGTGTTGTTTCGTTTTTGCTTTATTGATGCACGGATGCTTTTGAACCGTAGAGCGAAATGCTAGACATGGAGAATCTGCTCTGTTTGTCCTTTATACATTTCTGTAGTTAACAGAACACTGTAATGTGCCTTGGAGCTTAGTAACTTGTAATAAATTCAATTGATATTAATTCTGCCGGGAGTCAGCAAGTTTGT
Source organism: Dasyprocta punctata (assembly GCA_004363535.1). NCBI lineage: Eukaryota > Metazoa > Chordata > Mammalia > Rodentia > Dasyproctidae > Dasyprocta > Dasyprocta punctata. The sequence continues at coordinate 31,222 of RJWM01013198.1, read as the reverse complement.
CTTTCTAAGGCAAAGAGCACAGGAATCCAATGTAGGGGACCTCCTCCCTACCTCCAACCTAGGACTGGAGCACTTGTCCCTTTGTAAGGCCTCAGAGCTGGCAAGTGAGGAAGGCCCGGTGCTGCCTGGTGGCCCCTCCCCCTCGTACCAGGCTATTTACATTCACCTCTTGGGAGGCGAAAGTTGCTGACTAAGCGATTTTCTGTTTACTCTTCAGCATCTCTATTTTCCCCCGGATATGGGGCCCAGCTGCAAATGGCATTGTCAGGAATGCTTTTTGGTGTCTCGCCCTGTGGCCACGAGTGTGTATACTGATGCTAGTGCAGCTGTGATTTGACAAGTGGGGCGGGAGGAATCCTAGAAAAAAGCTAGGGTGCTTTGCTTCATAGATATGGCGGAATTAACTATTACTGCACATTTAAAACAAGAATGCCACAGAGCTGGGAGCCGTCAGACGGAAAAGAAGGGATGTCGGCAACTGGGAAGTCAAATGTTTTTACCCAGCCAGGAGGATCCCAGTAGCTTCCAGCTGATGTGTTGGGAAAGCAGTTGTCACCACATCGACTTCATTCCCTGCTTCCCTTAAGTGTTTCTAAAGACAGGACACATAGCTGATCAGGTTTGGGGGGATGCAAAAGGGGTGGGGGAACCCAAAGCCAGCTTTTGAAGTGAGAGTTACAAAAAGCATCAAACGAAATCATTCCTACTGGTTAGGAAATGGAACTATTCTTTAGTCAACTTCTTTTGGCAGCATTTGTAAAGTGCCTAAGGGCTGGGAAGGGGACAAGAGAATTGTAATGCCTTTTAGAGCTGAGATCTGAGACCAGACTTGAGCCCTCCCAGAGCTGGGGAAGGGCAAACAAACCTGGTTTGAACCTTGTACTTAACTGGAGGCAAATACAAGAAGAGTAGAAAACAGAAGGGAGGAAACAAAACAAAACTCAGTGATCCTATCTGAAATTCATTCCTGGCCACACCCCATGCCTGGGCGGGGCCAGCCAGGTTTGGGCAGCTGGGCAAAGACTGGAGGAATAGGTAGAAAAACTTGGTGTTCCCACCCCGCTTTGTGGCAGGAGGAGCAGGCAGGGAGAAGGCTATCAGCGCAGGCATGTTTGAAAACAATCACCGGTTAACCCAGAACACCGATGTGGAGGTTGGGTTGGTGTTGGGACTTGCTGTTAATAACACCCTTTTAGTTTCTGTTCCTGCTTTTGCCACCACCATTATTGAAGTGGTGCAAAACCAAGGTGTGTGTATGTGTGTGTGTGCATGTGTGTGCATGCACATGCACATTTTTGAGGGATGGAAACATGGCAGTATTGATGAATCTACTGTGGCCTCTAAATCTTGATACATGGGAGGTGCCTGTCTCACCTCTTTAAGAATCTCCCCTCATATAAATAGACATTCGTGTCAGCTTTCTGCAAATGTGTCCTTGCATTTTCATCTGCTGCCAAGTGTTGTATTGGTGCTTATGAGTCATGAAACCTATTTTCATCCTCAGGGGTAATTAACTTGGGGGTGATAATGCAGACTGTAGGAAGAGTCAGTTCTAAAACCCATCCTTGCCTGGCTAATACCAGTCACACATTTCACTTAAAGTTCTGGCTTGGCTTTTCTCATAAGCTCATTAATAAAAATCGAGCATGTTTTGCCTAGAAGATCCTTTAAGGTGCTCCCAACCCCCACTCTCAATGCACACACTCCCGAAATGGGTAGGCTCCACAGCCTGAGGATACGCAGTGTGTCTTGGGTGTAATTTAACCACCGCTGAAGGAAGAGGCGCACAGGAGCTTAGATGGGTGGATTACCTGTCTGGGTGTGGATCCTCTGAGTAGTGTCTGGTGGCTGCAATGCACATCCTGCCCTGTTATCTGCCTCCTTGTGGGCTCCTGCCTGCCTGCAACTCTCTTAATTGCTTCGGTATTATTTTGAGGAACTTGTAGGCTTACAAGACCCTTGATTACTAGTGCACATAGGTAGGCAAAGGGGCCTGTCATTAAGAGCTGAGAACGGTATAGTTTTCTCCCGTATCTTGTTGCCAGGTGCTGTTATTAGCAGAAGCAGCAGTAGATGTAATAATAGGCATCCAGCAAAGGAGGCCATTTGGGTTTCACTGAGGGAGGCAGCCTGACTTGATGAGACCTGGGGAAGCAGAGGATGGGACCGGAGGCTGAGAGTGGTTGGGGTGGAACACTTAGGCTAGAAGTGAATTATAATGGTGCAGTTAATTAAAGTTTACTATGACCAGGGGCCATTTGTTAAATGGTGGCTCTTCCTTTTTTTTTTTTCGGGAGACACGTGACCTTTTTCTTTTCCTGAATTCATTCAGCTGCTGGTCTGGTTGCCTTAACCAGTCTTGATTTGATCTTCAGCGGGATTCCCCCTTCCCTGAAGCGTTCCATGCTGGATACCTGAGAAGCATTTTCTCTCTCTGGAATGTGAGGATTCTGTGGCTTTCAGAGATGCAGACCCAATCTCGGGGTGAAGCTGGGTTCCATTCATCTCCATGTCACCCCGGGGTCTCCCTGCCCTCATTTCCTGCCTTTCTCACCCTCTCCCTGCTCAGAGTCAAAGTGGCCAACATTTTAAAATCCATACTTCACCTATTTATAGAGGCTTCGCCTGTGCTCTTAACCCAAGCTGGATGTTTATTTAAGTGGACATTGTGAGAGGGCAGTGAAGCCTAAATTCAACAGCTCTGAGCGAACAGGCTAATGGAGGTCATTTCTTGTCCTGGACCTCACAAGGCAACACTGGGATTGCCCAGCAGTGAGGACAACTGCTTCATCACGCCTGAGTGTTAGTGTGCATTTTCACATATGTCCACCCTGGGCTGGCTGATGTGATGAGTACTGAAATTCACTTTTGTTTTTCTTCTCTTTTTCTTTGGGAGGGATGCATTTTGTTTTTGTTTTTGTTTTTATTTTTGAGACAGAATCTTGCTTTGTAGCCCAGGCTGGCCTTGAACTTGCAGTGGTTCTCTGGCCTCAGCCTCCCAAGTGCTGGAATTACAGGCATGCGCCACCACACCTGCTTCACTTTTGTTTCCTTCTAAACTTCACTAAGTAAAGAAAGTTGGAACTGGGAATACCTCCCCCCAGTACTGGGGATTAAACCCTGGACCTTTGCATACTGAGCTATATCCTCACTCTTATTTTTTTTGGAGCCAGGGTTTCACTAGGTGTCCCAGACTGAGCATGAACTTGTGATCTTTTTGCCTCAGGAGTTCTGGAATTACAGGCATGCACCATTCTGCCATGCATTGGAACTAACCCTTACTGTGATCTACAGAAATGTTTTCTAAACCTGAAGTCAGAAGCACCTTAGAAAACTGTAGTGCTATAAAAGTTGTGAGAGATGGGAAGCTGAAGGAGAATCATGATTTTGAAGCCAGCCTGGGGTACATAGTAAAACCATCTCAAACAAAAAAACAAAACAAAAACCGGGGGATAGTGCTACACACCTGTAATCCCAGAATTTGGGAAGGTGAGGCAGGAAGATAGCTGCAAGTTTAAGGCCAGCCTGAGCTGGGCGTGGTGGCGCACGCCTTTAATCCCAGCACTCGGGAGGCTGAGGTAGGCCGAGCGTTGTGAGTTCGAGGCCAGCTTGGGCTACAACGCGAGCCCAAGGCCGGCCTGAGCTACACAGTGCGACCCTGCCTCAAAAAACCAGGGCCGGGAGATTGGCTCAGCGGCTTACACGCCTGTCAGGCAGGTGCGAGGTTGTGAGCTCGATCCTTGGTGCCACAAAAAAAAAAAAAAAAAAAAAAAAGGCCAGCCTGAACTGCATAGTGAGACCCTGTCTCAAAAATGACAACAAAAACCAAAAACCAAACAAACAGAAAAACCCTACCCCCACCCCCCCCCAAAAAAAACCCACCACACAACAAAACTAGCTAGCCTGGTGGTACATACCTGTAGTTGTAGCACTTGGGAAACTGAGGCAGGATAATTGTTGCAAGTTTGAGTCCAACCTGAACTACATAGGCAAAACCTTGTTTCAAAGAAATAAAACAACCAGGTGTGATGGAAAATAGGTGTCATCATGTCTTCCTCACAGGCTGGCCTAAAGTGTGGATGGTGCAGCATGCAACAATTTGGTACACCAGTCGACTCGTTCAGTGCCCTCTGTGGTGGTAGAACTCACCTCTGTGCCACAAGAACTCAGAGAGATTAAATCCCCAAGCCGGATGTCGTGGTGCATGCTTGTAATCCCAGCACTCAGGAAGCTGAGGCAGGAGATTGACATGAACTTGAGACCAGCCTGGGTTACACAGTGAGACCGTGTTTCAAAAGAGACAAAGAGAGAGAGAAAAGTAAATACCCAGACTGCAAGACAAACCCAGGTCAGCCTGCAGCCTGGACTCATCCCAGACTCCAAGGTTGTTCCATGCAGGCCTCTGACTGTTGAGCCCCAGTGCCCAGGAAACTGAGGCTCTGAGTGTGAGTCCCCTCTGTGAGCCCTCTCTGGGTCTACTTGGATCTCAGTGTGAGCCACACTATGCCAGTGAGACTACTAGAGGGGGACCATCAGGAATTCCGGGAGCCATTTTCTAGGCTCAGTGTTCTGGGGGTACTTGGTGGTACCATCCACACATCATTCAATCAGCAATTCAGGTGGAGGACTCTTCCAAAGTTTCTGCCTACTCCCAAGCTTAAAGAATGAGCCCACCTTGACCTTAGCTTTATGGAAACAGAAAAGCAGGAAGCAGATGGTTGTTCTGATTTCTAATGTGTGTTGTTCTATGGGAAACATCAGTCCCGCCAGTATAGAGAACCCTTTCCCGTCCTCGTCACAGTTCAGGAAGGTTTATAATTATAATCCCAAAGAGAAGTTATTGGAATTCTAATTAGCTAATTCCAATCTACCACTTCCAGTGCAACCCACAGTGAGAAGAAAGACACTGAGACATATATACAGTTGTGGGGAGCCAAGGGATCCTAAGTCCAGTCAAGATGGTGTTCACTGGAACAAAGGCCTTGCCCAAAGTCCAATCTGAGTTTTATTAATTCTCCATGATGGGAGTGGCTCAGGGATGAGTGACAGTGAGAGTGGTAGGAAATACGTGACTGCCATGATTACCATGAGCTAAGCTAGGTAGGTCTGAGATCACCTCTGTGATATGCAGAGGGCAAGAAACGCAGACAGAGCCGGGTGTGGTGGTGCACACCTTTAATCCCAGCACTCGGGAGGCTGAGGCAGGAGGAGTGTTGTGAGTTCAAGGCCGATTTGGGCTACAACATGAACAACGTGAGTGCAAGGCCAGCCTGAGCTACATAGTGCAACCCTGCCTCAAAAAACTAGGGCTGGGAGTTTGGCTCAGTGACTTAAACACCTGCCTGGCAGGTGCAAGGGTGTGAGTTTGATCCCCGGTGCCACAAAAAAAAAAAAAAAAAATAAATAAATAAAAAAAAGGAAAGAAAGAAATGCAGAGAGAGCAATCTGTATAACAACCAAAGTAGTGCCTAATAATTTGGGGCACAATCCTTTTTGCCCTGGAAAGTCATAGCCTCTTTCTGGAGGCTCTGTCCCAGCTGACAGCATGGAACATGGCTCCCCATCCCATCTGGCTCAACCATGTATTTGGGGAGTCACTGGGCGGGGTAACACTGATCTGTCAGGCTTTGCCTTAGAGATTATACATCAGCTCCTCAGCAAGCCCACTTTATGTTGCTTAAAGCCAGCTGAAGGGATAAAGAAATAACCTAGCCAGCTCTGTAGGGCCAAGTTCATCCAAAATGGAAATAATTGCTCCTCTTTTCAAAGACGGTCAAGGGGAGTTGTCTCTGTGGTTCCCCACACACCAGCCAGTGTCTTCACCTGCAGTCTTGCTTGTTTTAGGCGAAAACAGTGACTGATTGACTCTTGTACTTTGCTTGGTCATCCTGCGCTGTAGTCTGCCGAGGTGTGCAGGGAAGGACAATCTGTGTGTCCATCTTTCGACTGGATCCAGGAAAGCTTACCTCTCCACAGGAGCCGTAACTGCGAGAACCTAGTTTAGGCTAGGCCAGTGGTGGCAAACCTATGGCATGCATGCTGCGGTGGGCTGTTGGTTATCATTGAAAGCTCTGGAAGATTCGCCATCAATGGGCTAGGCTGTGGAGAAGTGTCCCAGCCTCCCTTATGGTCTCCTGTTGGCCCTGATCTCTACCCATTTCCGGGCATGGCTCTGCAGCAGTCATTCCTTTTCCATCCGAGCACATCACACCCTTGCTTAGAAACCTCCCTCCCTTGGCTCCTTGTTGCCTGTAGAATACAGTCCAGATTCCTTGGCACAGGGAGCAAACCCTTCCACCACCTCTCCATCCCAAGAGCATTTTAAATTTTTAAAAGGTATTACATACACATAATAAAAGAAAAAAATCAAAGATACTCAGTGGAAAGTAGGTTAGTCTCTTTCCGGTTCCAAATCTGCTGCTCTCCTTCTTCAGTGGAAGCAAAGTGCACAGTTATTTTGCAAATACTTTTTTTTTTTTTTTTTTTTTGGTACTGTGGATCAAACTCACAACCTTGTGCTTGCCAGGCAAGCACTGTGCTGCTGGGCTATATCCTGGGCCCATTTTGCAAATACTTTCAGCAGTATTAGATGCACAAAGAAGCTTAGATCTACACTCTTGGAGGCTGATGCAGGAGGATCATAAGTTCTAAACCACTCTGGGCAATTTAGCAAGTCAGTGCAATTAACTATTGAGCACCTGGATCAGTGAGTGGTCAGTGTGCCATGAAGGTCATGTGTTCCAGCCACGTTGATCGCCAAATAGTGAGAACACTTTTTTGTCCTCATCACAGTCCAGGAAGGTTTATAATTATAATCCCAAGGATATGTTATTGGAATTCTAATCAGCTAATTTCAATCCACCACTTCCAGGGCAACACACAGTGAGAAGAAAGACTCTGAGACATATATACAGTTGTGGAGAGCCAAGGGGTTCTAAATCTAGCCAAGATGGTGGTTCACTGGAACAAAGGCCATGACCCAGAGCCCAACCCGGGTTTTATTAATTCTCCATGAGGGCAGTGGCTCAGGGATGAGTGACTGTGAAAGTAGCAGGAAATATGTGACTACCATGACTACCATGAGCTGGGCTAGATAGGTCTGTGATCACCTCTGAGATATGCAGAGGGCAAGAAATACAGAGAGTAATCTGCATAACAACTGAGGTAGTATCTAATAATTTGAGATTGGTGCTTCAGTTCTGATGTATAATCCTTTTTGCCCTGGGCAGTCATAATCTCTTTCTCAAGGCTTGGTCCCAGCCAACAGCATGAAATGTGGCTCCCCATCCTGCCCTGCTCAACCCTGTATTTGGGGAGTCACTGGGTGGGTAACACTGACCTGTCACTTTGCTTCAGAGATTACACATCAGCTCCTCAGCCAGCCCAATTTACATTGCTCAAAGCCAATTGAAGGGACAAAGAAATGGCCTAGCCAGCTCTGTACATATCAATACATGGAGATAGGACCAACTTTATTCAAACCGGAGATTGTTGCTCCTCTTTTCAAGGAGAGTCAAGGAGAGTCCTGTCTGTGGTTCCCCACAATTAACAACAACAACAACAATAACAACAAAGAGCTGGGGGTGTAGCTCAATGTGAGGTTCTGGGTTCAATCCTCAGTACACACCACCCCATGCATGCTTGAGCACACACACACACACACACACACACACACACTAGAAAAAGAAGAGGAAGAGGAGGAGGGTGGGAGGAAGAATAGGGAAAGAAAGAAGAGGAAGAGAAGGAGGAAGAGGAGCACAGAGGCAGGAGAAGGAAGAGAAAGAAGAAGAGAAGGAGGAGGAAGAGAAGAACTAACTTGGATATACAACATAGATTTCCTGCAGCTAGATCCCAGGACAAGCCAGGACCTGGTCTTGGGTCAGGGAGAGTCCCAATGTGGGACTCTGGGTCTGGTGTGCTAGCTTCAAGGTTGACCAGATGTCCCCTACCTCAGTGCCCGAGGATTAGCTCTGTTCTTCACACACCATTGGGCAGAGGGTGTTTTGTGCGTGTGTTCTTGGCTCATCCCCAATGCATCCACACTCTTGTGTGAGTCAGCTCCTTGAGCTACCCCCTGCATTGCTCAGAGTTTTCTGGGAAGAAGGGGGAGAACTGAGGGGACAGTGGCCATGGAGGTCAGGTATCCTTGCAGGGCCAGAATCTTTCTCACCAAGAGCCATGTCTCCCTCTCCCACTGTCCATAAGTACTTTGTGGAACAGGCAAGGTCATGTCAGGAGGGAACGGCCTGTGAAGATGTGAGAAATGGTTGGCTGTAACCCTCACACCCAGCGGCGGGCTAAGCATTGTCATATATGGTTTCTCCATTACTCCCACAAATCTTTGAGGCTGATTGTGACTGTTATTCTCCTATGACAAGAAAATGCCCATAGAAGGTATTCTTAATAGCCCCACTTCACAGTTGAGGCAGCAGAGACTCAGGATGGTAACCAATACCCCTGCCTGGCCCCCCGTCTCAGATCTGCAGACCTGAGGCCCCTCACACCCTCCCCTGGCTCCACTCAGCTGTCCCTTTCTGCACCAGCTCTTCCTGGGGCCTGGTGTTTAGTTGGGAGGAGGAGTGATGGGCCCCACTGAGGCCTGGGGTCACGGGCCCAGGCTCTGGAATGGCTACCGCCCCAGGAGGTCCATACATCAGAGAACAGGTTTGGGTGGCTGGGGGCGCCTGACCAGGCCCATGGCCAGCACCCTGGGAGAGCCGGCTCTGGAATGCAGGGGCACGTGGACACCGAGGAATCAACTCTGTGTCCCTGGGCCTCAGCCCAGGCTGTCATGTGACCACCTCCCCTATCCTTCCCCCAACCCTAGCCCCTGTCTGCCGGAGCCTGACCAACCCAGCAGACTCTGTTGGTCTTGAGTCAGATCTGGTGGCAACTGATCCCCCTGACCTGGGGAGCTGCTGACATGCCCACACTGGAGGGGCCTTCTGGAAGTAGGGGAATTTTGGGGTGGGAGAGGGATACAGCCGGGAGCTTCTCAAGGTGGGACAGAATGGAGGGTGCTAGGGACCACAAGGGAGGAGGTGCTGTGAACCTCTGCCTCGCCAGGGGTTGAATTACCTGGCTAGGCTACCCTCCAGGAAGCAGCCTGTCAGGTTCCGGGCCAGTCCTGCCCCTGCAGGGGGCCTCAAGGTCACCTGGGTGAGTAGTCTGGGACTGGGGCCTGGAGAGAGGCAGGAATGGCCGCAGGGCAGGAAGCCAGCACCGGCAGTCCTGATCAGCCCCTGGCCTGTAACTCCTGTCTGACCCTGGCCTTGCACCCCTCCATGGAGGTCAGCAGGTGTCTGCCAGCCATCAATGCTACCTCCAGCACCCCGGGGCCAGGGAGGGCTTCTCTAACAGCCTCCATTGCCTTTTTCTTAAGCCTTTTTCTTAACTCTGCATGGTCTGGGCCAAGCCCTCCTCCCTGGGAGCTGCTGAGCCAGAGCCTGCAGTGTCCTAATCCCTTCGACTCCTGTCCCATCTGCTCTGGGGGGCTCTTCCAGGGCTGTCTCTCTTCACCCTGAGGTGAGAGCTTGGAGCAGGGTGCCTCTTCCCTCAGGATGACAGTTTGCTTGTGTCCTGAGCAGTGGGTGGGCAAGCTGTTGGCCCAACTAGCTGTGTCTGCCTAAATGCTGCTCCTTTTCCCTTTAGTCTTCCCTTCATCTGCTCCTTCTCCTTCAAGAGTCAGGAAGGGGAGCTGGGCGTGGTGGCACACGCCTTTAATCCCAGCACTTGGGAGTCTGAGATAGGAGGAGCATTGTGAGTTCGAGGCCCACTTGGGCTACAACATGAGTGCAAGGCCAGCATGAGCTACATAGTGCAACCCTGCCTCGAAAAAAATAGGGCTGGCAGTTTGGCTCAGTGGCTTAAGCGGCTGTTGGGCAAGCGCGAGGGCTCTGAGTTTGATTCCAGATACTGACAAAAAAAAAAAAAAAAAAAAAAAAAGAGTCAGGAAGTGGGGTCAGGGATTTAGCTGAGTGGCATAAGTGTCTGCCTGGTAGGTGCAAGGTTATGAGTTCAATCCCCGGTACAAAAAAAAAAAAAAAAAAGAGTCAGGAAGGGCCGATTCTTATTTAAAAACTTGTATTCATCCAATCCAATCAGCATCTGTTGATTAATGTTTGGGTTCAAATCCTAGTTCTGCTATTAACTTTTAACTCACGACATCGAATTTACCTGGCCGACACTTGTACCACTGAGCTAAATCCCCAGCCCCAACTTTGGTTTTGTTTTGATACAGGATCTCATTATGTCATTCAGGTAGACCTTGAACTCACTATGTAGCCTAGGCTGGCCTGGAACTTGCAACAATCCTCCTGACTCAGCCTCCGGAGTGCTAGGATTACAGACATGTGTCACCACACCTGGCTTCTGCTATTAACTTGGGACAAGCTACTTGATTTGCTTGGACTTCAATGTTTCCCCTGGAAAATGGAATTCCCCCCTTACAGGGCTGTTGGAAGAATAAGACAGAGACCACATGTTTATTGTGGGCACAATCCAGCAAGTGATAACGTTCTCGCTCACCTGCCTCTTGCTTGACTGAGCCATCCACTGACACCATGGTCAACTCTCTCAGAAAGACAGTGGCAGCCCCGGAGATAGGTGCTATGACCACAGGTGGGCACTGAGAAAGAGCTCATCCAGCAGCTGGGGGCTGTAGAAGAAGGAGAGAGAAGAGTCCTGAGAGAGTGAAGGCAGGGGAGCAAGTTTCTGCAGCAAGGGCAGAAAGTTGGCTGATTTGGCTGGGCCATGGGAAGCAGACCTAGCAAGGGCTAGTGCACAAGACCTTCTGAGCTATATGAGGGGCTTGGAGTTAGTCATGAAGGAGGACTCTGTGAGCTGGGCGGGGCATAGCCTGATTTGCCATTTGAAAAGATATCTTGCAGCAGTGTGGGGACTGGGCTGGGGCAGAGATGAGAGATGCCATCCTCTTGTTCCAGCAAGGCCTTGAGGGAGAGTGGGAAGGTTGAGAAGGCAAGGTGGGGCACTGGCAGCACTGCCCTGGCCTTCTGCGAGGGGGAGCAGGAGAGGCGAACAATCCCCAGAAGAAATGTCCCAGGAAGTGTCCCACTGCTACCCACGGAGACCTACAGACTGCTGTCCTGAGTGAGTCAGGTGTAAGACTGAGATGGACAAAGAGAAGGCCAGAAAGGCGTCCCTGGAGCCCATAGCTAGGACGTATCTGCAGAATGGAGGAAACCGAAGCCAGGATGCAGGGCAGGAGGGGACACAGTGAGGTGTAGGGTGGCAGAACACCCAGTTTGTCCTAGTGTCCTGGCTCAGATGGGCCAGAGAGAGCCTGACAGCCAGGGCCAAGGGGGAAGAGCTTCTCCGATGTGAGTTGAGAGAGCCATGGCAGGTTCCAGGGAAAGGGCAGCCAGGGAGGAGAGGTGGTGTGAATTCATGGCATGACAGCCTTGAGGAAGGGAGGGGACATCCAGGAGAGGTGGTAGAGGGCACTGGAAAGTCATAGATATTATGAATAATCATGTAAGATTAATCACCATCGTTTACAGTACCCACAGTTCTAAGTACTTTATATACATGAACCCAGCTAGTCCACACAGTAGCTCTGTGAAGTAGGTGTCAATGTACATGGTATGATTGAAAAATACAGTGGATGATCAAATTTTTAAGTTTATTACAGCAAAAGACACATTGCTTCTACTAACTGCCCTATAATACTCCCCCCCTTTGAACACATTTATCCCATCACTTTTTTTTTTTTTTTGTGGCACCAGGGATCAAACCCACAACCTCATGCCTACCAGAAAGGTGCTGAAGCCACTGAGCCAAACTCCAGGCCCTAGTTTTTTTGAGGCAGGGTTGCACTATGTAGCTCAGGCTGGCCTTGCTCACATTGTAGCCCAAACCAGCCTCGAACTCACAACGCTCCTCCTACCTCAGTCTCCTGAGTGCTGGGATTAAAGGCATGTGCCACCATGGCCGGCTCCTATACCATCATTTTTTTTTTTTTTTTTTTTGGTGGTACTGGTGATTGAACTAAGGGCCTTGTGCATGCTAGGCAAGCGCTCTACCACTGAGCTACATCCTCAGTTCCAGTATCCCATTGTTTTTGCCACTTCCTGAAGCAGTTCTGAAAGTCCTTTTCCATGAGGGCCTCTAGTTGCACTGTCACGGTTCTTCAGTGTCTGGAATCCATTCAAAATGCTTATCTTTCAGTGGTCACTTTGACTTTGGGGAAGAGCCAGGAGTTGCCTGGTGCCAGATCTGGTGATTAAGGAGGACGAGGACATACTGGAATGTTTATAGGGGTCTGCCTTTCTATTTGATTGGACATGGCAGCAGCATTCACAGTATCTTTGATCACACCTCATAAAGAGGCTCATGAAAGAAGACTCCCAGAACTGCTTCAGAAAGTGATAAGAATGATGCAATATATGTGTGTCTGAAGCCAGGGCAAGTATTTTGATGGAGATTAATGTCAATATGCCTTTTACTGTTATATATATATATATATTTTTGTTTTTGTTTTTTTTTGTACTAGGAGTTGAACGCAGGACCTTGTGCCTATCAGGCAGGTGCTTATGCCACTGAACTATATCCCTGGCCCCTGTAATACATTTTTAAAATTTAAACTTTATCTGTGTCTTTTGATCATACTTTATTTTACATTTCGCTGAAGGAACTGAGACAGAGACATTAAGTAGCTTGCCCTGGTGTGTTGAGATCTGAACCTAGGCAGGTGGGTGCCTCCAGAGATGTGTCGTGGTTAGCCGCAGGGATTCTGGGGCCAGATTGAGTTTCCACCCCAGATTTCCCAGTTATTTACTCCACCACTCTGTCCCTTGGTTTCCCATCAGGAAAATGAGCCATAAACATCAGAATTATGCCACTTTCTTGGTACTTTTGGGTGAATTAAATGTACAAGTGCACATGAAGCACTCAGAGCAGGGCTTGATGTGTGGAATGCACAGGCGAGGATGTGCCTTGCGTAGTCGGGTGCCTTTCTTAGGCTGGAAGCAGAGAGAGGAAGCCAGCATGGGGGTAGTGGAGAGACTGCAGTGACCCCCCCAGACCTTTCCCAGTATTTGTTCATTTCTGGGCCCTCTCTGGGTCAGCCAGGAGCCCTGGCACCAGGTGGAGAAGTAGCTTTCAGTAGAGGGGAAGAGCTTTGGGGCCAGCGTGGTCTCTTCGTGCTACTCAGTGGTAGCTGTGGAATTTTATGCCCATTACCCTGGGAGCCCCAGAGAAGCAGTGGCATCCACCTTGCCAGGTGGTGGTGAGGAACAGATCAGATCATGGTGTGAGCAAGTATGTCCGGCTCACTGTCAAGCACCAGGTGACACTCATCATATGGCAGCTATTTCCATCCCCTCTACTGACATTGATGGGGTCCCAGCAGGGCGAGGCACAGTGCTGGAAAGAAATGATCAGTGTGAGCATGGGTGACAGTGTCTGGACACTCAGTCAAGGTTGGTCCCCAGAGAAAGTACCAGGGACAGGTCAAGGAGGAGGAACTGCATCAATTAGTTAGAAAAGAAAAGGAGGGTGGAGGCCCCCTCTCCCCTGGCTTCATCACCAGCCAAGCCAGATGTCCCTGGGGCCACCATTCCATCCTGTCTAAGTCAGCATCCTGTAGACCATGGACTCCATGTTCCTGTGACCTGGAAGATGAGAAGGGAGGGTCGTGGTCATGAGCCCTCGGGCACAGTGGCAGGCCTCCTGCTCAGTAGAGGATTTGCTTCCCCAGTTGTCATCTCAGGGCCCGGGATCCCAACCCCATTTAACTTGTGTCGGGGCTGTGTGATTTTCCAGGCAAGGGAAATGTTCGTTTTGGGGGTACTGTCGGTTCCAGGCAGGTCTGGCTTCATGGGTGCATACCTGTGGTCACACTGGGGCCCACATTCAAAAGGCATGGTTTAATGCTCTACTGCTACCATCTTGCAATTCGCAACAATTTAAAACAAGAGGGCCTGTATTTTTCATTTTGTCTTGGGCCCCCCAAATTGTGTCACTAATTCTTTTTTTTTTTTTTTTTTTTTGGTACCAGGGATCAAACTTACAACCTCACATCTGCCAGGCAGGTGCTTATGCCAGTGAGCTAAACCCCCAGCCCTGTGTCACTAATTCTAAGGCCTGGGGTGCTTGTCTGTCTCCCCACTCATAATGAATGTCAGGGGCTCCATACTTGCACCTGTCCAGGTAGAGGGAGAGTGGTGCGTGGCTGGGCCAGAGGGCCGAGAAGGGGGAGGGCTGGTGGCTTTGTCCCTGCGGAGGCCTGGAGCAGGGTGACAATGGATTTGAGTAAAGCAAGCTGGGCAGTCAGACAGCTGTGCATCCCGAGGCCGCTGCTAGCTGGCCTGTCTCATCAGCGGGTTCTCTGCCTGCCCTGCAGCCTGCACCTGGCGGGCAGTACCGCGTGAAAGCACCAGGGCAGACTGGCTGTGAGCGTGCTTGCTGCTGTGTGCCTGGTTATGGACAGGAAGGCAGTGGGGTGGTGAGAAACATGTTCCAGTGTCCAGACTGTGAGAGAAGACATGGAGTCCCCGCCCTGCCCTGCCCTGCCCTGCCCTGCCCTGCCCTCCAGGGGATGCAGGGGGTCCAGCACCATTGTTGGAGCCAAGTTCCAGGAAATGTGCTGCCCCTTCCCCCTTCGAAGTGACCCCGTCTTTGTCCACTGTGCCATTTCCACAGTGACCAAACTCAGGGGTGGGGATTTGGGGCTGCCGGGCCTCTTGTTCTCCCCACAGTAACTCCCGGGAGACCCTCTTCACACAGCACACCCGTCCTGCAGCAGGGTGAGGCCAGCCCTCCCCCTACAACAGCACGGCCGCCCCACTCTCCAGAAGCCCCAGTCCTCTGGGCCCAGAGCTGTGCACTGAGGCCACCTGGTCAGCTCCCTCCTCCTCAACACCCTTGTCCCCACCCACTTCCTGATCCTTGTCATACCCTGAGCTGGATTAAACCCTTCAACACCCTCCCCCACCCCTCACATACAAACTCAAATCAGAAAACTCCCTGAACCTTAAAATAAATGTGAGGAAGTCCAATGAAGTTCCGATTTTTCCCAGGGTGACTACTTCCTTGCTGTTTTTGAAGAACCAAGTATGAGCCCTTAAAAAAGCAAAACCAAACCAAAACACTTGGTTGGTGCCCTTTTCCTGCCAGTGCCCCAAGGCCATGCATAATCTGCCTGTTGGGTAACCTGGCCTCGCCTGCCCCTGCCCTGGTGCCAGAGAAGGACAGAGGTCTGGCCTGTACTGCCAGGGCATTGGGCCACTCTGCCCTGAGACTTCCCAGGGGAGAGGAAAGCCCTGGGCCAATCGGCCTCTGAGGGGAGGGGACAGCAGAAAAGCCCAGAAGGTTCCACTGAGCCAACCCTACCATAGTGCAGCTCTCCTCCGCACTAGATCTGCCAGGGCCGGTCTGGGACCCCTTCCAGTCCTCCAGCTGGCCAAGGACAGCTGAGTTGCGTAGGTCCCCAGGCCAGCTGCCCTTTATCCACACTTGTCTCGCAGGTCCCCTTGCCGGGCCACAGACTGGCCAGGCTACTCACCCTCCACCATGGGGAAGGAGCCAGGCAGGAAGGAGCTTCCTCTGCAAATTAACTTTTCCAGATCCTGCTTGTAAACTCCGGTTAGAAATAAAGCCACGTCTCTGGGAGAAGAGGGTAAGGTAGGGCATGTGGAAGGTGGCAGGAGGCTAGGAACAAGCAGGAAGTACAGGCTTTGTGGCATAATCATGGAGTGCCTAAGAGAAAGAGACAGGTTGGGGGAGCATCCGGGAAAGGAGGGCAACTACCGGAGGACTTCATTGTACAGAGAGAAACCGGCCAAGAAAGGGTGTCCACAGGAGGGATGGAGCGCTCTCGCCTTGTTCTTGTTCCTGCCTTTTCCCATCGGGATCCCTGACTCCTCCCTGGAGTGCTCCCCTTTCCCAACTGATCAGGATGCCCCCATACCCCACCAGCCGCTGCCCACTGTCCTTGCTGCCCATTGTCCTGCTGGTCTTCCTGTACCCCTCCAAGGGAATGGATATCTTTGGAGGGTTCAGCATGGCGTATAATGGGTGTGTTTCCCTTTTTCTCTTCTCTTCTCTTCTCTTCTCTTCTCTTCTCTTCTCTTCTCTTCTCTTCTCTTCTCTTCTCTTCTTTTCTTTTCTTTTCTTTGGCTTCACTGGGGTTTAGACCCAGGGCCTCACACATACTAGATAAGCATTCTAGTGCTGAGCTCTTTCCTCAGCCCTTTTTATTTCATCTTGAGACAAAGTTTCACTAAGTGACTGGCCTGGAATTTGGGTTACAGGACTGCACCACCAAACCTGGTTCATTGGTACCTCTTGATCGTAAGCCAAAGCCAGAGTCAGGTCTGGTGGTGCACATTCACAATTCTAGCGAGGCAGGAGGATCACAAATTCGAGCCCAGCCTGGGCAACTTAGTGACTTAGTGAGAACCTGACTCAAAATAAAAGATTGAAAAAGGGCTGGGAGAAAGCTCAGTGTGAAGGCCCTGGGGTTCAGTGTTCAGTCCTCCCTCTCCTACACACAAAGTAAATAAATTTTAAAAAGCCCGAAATGTGGATGTTTTCAGAAGGAAGCATTGCATTTCAGAGAAGAGGAGGGACCTGGTGGGCACTGAGCGCTTTCCCTGTGCTGGCTGCATCTTCAGCAGGGCTCCAAGTCCGAGCACAGCCCCGGCCAGGGAGCTCCTCGAGCCCTGCCGTCCCTCATGCCGGCCTGGAGCCCGCGGGCCCTCAGCGGCTGGCACGGCCTCCTTGCAGCAGGGTTGGGTTGGGGGGACCTCTGTCTTCCAGCCCAGTCCTGCTCTCCGGAACGCTCAGGATCTGGCAGCCCCACAGTGAGCGTGGCCTGGGCTTGGGCTGACGTCATTTTACCTTCCCAGCAACCTAGCATTCCCCCCTTTAGCAGGGAAAGAACTGAGGCACAGGTCACTTAAAGGACTTCGGCTCCCAGACAGGAAGAAGTGGCTCTGGAATCTCTTCTTTCCTCTCCTCCTAATCTCTCTCTCTCTCTCTCCATGCACTAAGTTATGCCCCCAGCCCTAGAGCTGGAACTTGAGCCCAGCACTTTCTGCTGAGGGCCCATCCTCTTAACCTTCAAACAATTTGAACCTCAGGGTCCTGTCGTGAAGGCCCGGGTGGACCTTCTACCTCTTCTGTCCAGTCTTCTCTGTCACCATCCCCTTGCACTCTTGGGCAGTGGGGTGAGGCCAGCTGACCTGGTGTCCTCCTGGACTGCCAGGACCATGGGTTCTTGGGGAGATGGTTGGAGGTGTGAGGCTCAGCCAGGAGCTGCTGACTGACAGCTGCTCAAGGTAAAGGTTTTGGGAGGGAGGGAGGGTGGGAGGCAGGGAGAGAAGGAAGGTGTGGACTGAGAGCAGAGTCTAAGGTTTGTGTCTCCCCTGTCTTGCTTAGCTTTGTCCCCATTGCTCAGGGGGTTAAGGGCTCCCAGGAAAGGCTGTGCAGCATAGGGATGGGGTGTTTGGGGAGTCCAGGCCAGCTTTGGGGATGTTCTAGTGACCTTGGGCAAGTCCCACTGAGCCTAAAAGTTCCCTCGGGTCATGCAGGGAGGGTAGTGCCTCCTTCAAAGCACTGAAAGGGGGTGGAATGGGACAGCAGCGTACTCTGACCTGTGGAGCCAGCCGCAGCTGGTGGCTGTGACGCTCAGGGAGGCCGTTATCTTTGATGGGAAAGAGGCCAGTGAGGATTAGTGATAGGAGTCAGGAAGTGGTATGCAATGTGGATGCTGTCCCAAGCCCTGAGACCTCCGAGCCACATCAGGAGCTCTGCAGATGGGTCAGCAGGTGGTTTACCAAGCTCTGTCCCCTGAATATGGGGAGTGGGGATCCCAAGGCCAGGGAGCCACAGAAGCCCACACTGCACCACTCAGTCCTCGACACTACAGGGCCACAGGGCAGTGGATGGACAAGAGCAGTGACATTCTCGTTCCAGGGTTCCCAGAGGAGGAGGGGATCCCTGACCTTTCTGGAATGTTGACTGGGGGTGCCACAGCATGGAAGGCCTTGGGGAGCTTGGCAGCTGGGGAAGACCTAAAGAACCTCCACCTAAATGCAGCCAGGTGTCCTTGCTGCAGGAAGAGGTGTGCCACAGGCTGCCAGTCTCCCCAGTTTGTTTGTTTGTTTGTTTTTTGTGGTGCTAAGGATCGAACCCATGGCCTTATGCATGCAAGGCAAGAACTCTACCACTGAGCCACAACCCCAGCCCTGTCTACCCAGTTTAGATGCCACATCCTTCGCCCTCAGCAGAGGTGCACTGATGGTGACTTGGAAGAGATAGCAATCTGGTCCTGGCAGGGTATCAGAGCCTGGAACAACATGTCCCCGCCACCCCCTCACCCCAGCCAGTAGACACCTGAGTGATGGGGAGCAGTGAGGAGATAGGATCAGGCTCTGGAAGTTAGCAAGCATCCACTGAGTCTTTGATCTGTTGGGTCATTTGGTCAGCCGTCTCTTCACTTATCCAGTGTGTGCGCTGGCCCCAGTCCTCCCTCCATCATGGCGCTCGTAACTCTTGGCACTGGACGGCTCATCAGACAGAACCATAAATAAACCAAAGTCCTTGTTGAACCCTCTCATGGGGTGGAGGTCTGGAAACACACAACTTGGTAATGGAGGGGTAACTGCTTTAGCTTGGGTGATTTGGGTTTTGACAAATGAATAGGAGTCCACTGAGCAGGCATAGGAACATTTCAGGCTTCACTTCTCCACTGGCTGAAGATAAAGAAAGTGTCCCTGCACAGAATTCATGAGCAGGAAGAGGTGCTCTAAGGTGACAGGAGAGCATGACTCAGGAATGAGGCCATTCTGGGCCTGATGGCAAATCTCCCTGATACAGTAATTTTGGCTTCTGCTCCCCCAGTCAGGCCTCCAGCTCTTCCCGAGGCTCAGCTGGAAGAGTGCCTGGCCAGGCCACATTGCTCTGTCTGATGAGCCGTCCAGCGCCGAGAGCTGCGAGCGCCATGGTGGAGGGAGGACTGGGGCCAGCACACAGACTGGACCCTGACCCCTCACAGGCTGCCTCCTCCATGACCAGCATTGCCAACCTCGCCATGACTACAGCCTTGCCCTGCCCTGACCACAGCACTGGGCACCCTCACCTTCCTCCTGCTGCCGACAGCAGCGGAGGCCCTGATCAGCCCTCTTCTGGACCTGTGACCTGGCTCCGAAGTCAGGACCTGGACTCCCTGGAGGCTACCTCTATATCATGGCCAGGGTCCTCACACCATGCAAACAGCCTAAGTGACTGCAGAACCTTGGGCATTCTCAGACCAGGGACAGACCAGCCGTGTGTCCAAGGCTGTCACCCAGCTTTCCAGGACCAAGTGGACCCACCGCAAGGCAGGCTCTGGAGGGACGCACTTGGTCACCCGAGTGCCAGGAAATGCAGAGTCCTGGGGGCATTTGATTGTGGCTAAATTGCTCTGCATGAACCTCTGGTAGTGCTAAATGCGTGTCCAAGTATGATGCGATGTCCCTTTTCCCTCCGGCTTCCCCACATAGTGAGAGTGGGGCTCAGCCTGTTGTTCTACTAAAGGGACACTGAAGGCACTTATGAGTGATTTTTCCATTGGTTTTACTTATTAGTCCCCATGCAGCACCTATGACTTTCAGGTGCAATTCCAGGCTGGGGATTCAGCAGGAGGCGAAACATAGGGCCTGCGCTCTGGGAGCCCCCATCTGGCAGACAGACATTCCTAACTGTCAGAGGCTGTCACAGGACCGGGAGAGTGACGACCGGTGGGAGGGGCGTGCTGTTACCTTACACAGGTGGTCCCAGAGAGGCCTGCAGTGAGATGGCATCAGAAGAGAGGCCTGATACATAGGTGACCTAAGAGAGGTCCCTGCCAGGATAAAGGCCCCGAGGCAGGCCTGCACCCTGAGTTTCCGATAAACAGCAGGGAGGGCAGGGTGGTGGGGGTGGAGAGGAAAGAGCAGAGACAGACTGGCTGGTCCATGGAACGATGGGCCTGATACCAGCTGCCCTGCTTCTGAGTCACCAAAGACCTGCTGGGGAGAATGGGTACCATATCTCTCTCAGCCGGCCTGTGCAGACCACGGACACTTGTCCTTATCGCATTACACCCCACTCACCTCTTCCGTCACTCACCTGGGATGCTCCCCACAGCCACCGAGCGACTCTTCTTTTTTGTTTGTTTTTTTGTTTTGTTTTTGTGGCCCCGGAATTGAACTCACAACCTCACATCTGGCAGAGCAGGTGCTTAGGCCACTGAGCCAAACTCCCAGCCCTAGTTTTTTTTTTTGTTTTGTTTTGTTTTTTTTGCGGCACCGGGGATCGAACTCACAGCCTCGCGCCTGCCAGGGCAGGCGCTTAAGCCATTGAGCCAAACTCCCAGCCCTGGTTTTTTGAGGCAGGGTCGCACTATGTAGCTCAGGCCGGCCTTGCGCCGCGTTGTAGCCCAAGCCGGCCTCGAACTCACAACGCTCCGCCTACCTCAGGCTCCCGAGTGCTGGGATTAAAGGCGTGCGCCACCACGCCCGGCTCCAGCCCTAGTTTTTTGAAGCAGGGTCATACTATGTAGCTCAGGCCGGCCTTGCACTTGTGTTGTAGCCCAAGCTGGTCTCGAACTCACAATGCTCCTCCTACCTCAGCCTCCCGAGTGCTGGGATTAAAGGCGTGCGCCACCATGCCTGGCTTGGAGTGACTCTTTGGAAGCAATGATATTTACACCTCTGTGGACCTTCAGTTCTGAACATGGTCTGCATGTTGAGTGCATTTCCGTCTCCTCCTCCAGAAGGTCTCGTGTGATGCTGAGGCTCAGTGCAGGAGCAGAGTCTGAGACAGAGCAAAATGTTTGTTGACTGACTGCAGTGCAGACTGAGTACTGATCAGAGGCCTGAAGCTGGAGGTGGGGCATGGGCTGGGTGCTGAGACCCATCCTGGGAGCAAGGCAGGACAGAGCTCTAAATGCAGTTTTTGGTGTTGACCCTGTGGCTTTATTTTGGTCTTTTTTTTTTTTTTTTTTTCTTTTACAGAAAAACAATCGCCAGTTTCTGTACTGGATCAGGCACTGTTCTAAGCACATATTACCATGCAGAACTCTCATAAACACCTGTGGTGTGGCAGGTGTTACTATTATCCTCATTTTACAGGTCAAGGTTGTGAAGCACAGAGAAGTTAAGTGATTCTGCCAGGGTCACACAGATAGCAAATGGCAGAGCCAGGATGCAAACCCAAATGTCCCTGTCCTTGTTCTTCTCCTTGTATTCTGACCCCAGAGCCTGGTCCCCAAGGTGAAATTTTTATTTTATTTATTTATTTTTATTTGTTTTTTGAGACTATATAGTCCAGACTGCCCTTGAACTCACTATGTAGACCAGGTTGGCCTCCAACACATGACAATCTTACTGCCTCAGCCTCCCAAGTGCTGGGAATACAGGTGTGTGTCACCACTTGCACGGGAAACAGTCCTGATCTGTGAGTTTCCTTCATTCTAGCACAAGAGGTACATATACATGTGCGTGCGCGCGCGCACACACACATACACACGCTGACTGTCCGGACAGAAGTAAGTCATGATCTACATCACTATCAAAAGTGCCTCCCTAGCCGGGTGTGGTGACGCACACCTTTAATCCCAGCACTCAGGAGGCTGAGGTAGGAGGAACATTGTGAGTTCGAGGCTGGCTTGGGCTACAACGCGAGTGCAAGGCTGGCCTGAGCTACACAGTGCGACCCTCCCTCAAAAAACCAGGGCTGGGAGTTTGGCTCAGTGACTTAAGTGCCTGTCTGACAGGTGCGAGGTTGTGAGTTCAATTCCCGGTGCCACAAAAAAAAAAAAAAAAAAAAAAAAAACTAGGGCCAGGAGTTTGGCTCAATGGCTTAAGTGCCTGCAAGTGCCTCCCTTTGCACTATTTGGGGTTGAACCCAGCCCTTTTTATGCTTATCTATTTTTATTTTTAGTTTGTTTTTTAATTTTTAGTGCTAGGGACTGAACCCAGGGCCTTCACACTGAGCCACATCCCCAGTCCTTTTATTACTTTTTATTTTGAGACGAGGTTTTGAGGTCTCAAGTCGCTAGACTACCAATGTTGGGCTCCACGGAGGGCTGAGGTCACAGCGTGCACCACTGTGTCCTGGCAGAAGTGCTTCTGTCGGCCTGGGTACGAGGGCCAGGCTGGGAGGTCTTGGCTTTCCCTGTGAGCACAGAGGGGCTCAGAGGTCCTCCAACCTGTGACACTGTGAGACAGGTAGGGAGGGGACAGGGAACCTCAGCCCTGCACACCCTCAGACGCCCCTGCCTGCGGGTGAGAGGCGGATCCCGTGGCCGGCGTCTTACGTGTCTGGGGATATCAGGCCTGGGACATGTGTCTCCACCGCCACGTGCCACACAATGGGTCCCCAGGGAGGCGATGCTCCGGCATGCTTGAAGGCAGAGCGGGATGAATGAAAGCTGACACTTCCCCCAACCGACAAGGAGCCCTCCGCGCGCTCCTCAGCATCGGAGGCCAGGCCTGGTAATTAATGTGCCAGGGGCTGCATTGACAAAGCAGAAAAGCAAGCGCAGGGCAGTGAGTGAGTCACGCAGGAGCGGGCGGGGGAGGGGAGGGCAGGGGTGCGGGGCGTCAGTGGGCCAGGTGGGGCGGGCTGGGCCTGCGGCACAGCAGCGGGACGGAACACTGCATCAGAGGAGCCACACGTGAGCGCGAGCGACGGTGTCTACGAGGACGCAGACGCTTGCGTGGCCCAGGGGAAGAGCGTGTGAGTGACGGCTAGGGAAGGGGGCTGCAGCGAGGTGGCCAAGGGGCACCGGTCTCTCTCTTTTGTCCCCACCTCAGCCACTAGGGCTTCTGCAAAGCCTTGCCGTGTGGAGTGAGGGCCACGCTGGAGCAGTGAGATTTCATTACCTTTCCCTTTGTGTGGTATTTTCGTGTTAGAAATGTAAGACTGGAGCTATAAATAATCCCGTCACAGCTGCGGCGTCCTGGAGATGGATGTGCAGGCCGATGCCAGCGCTCGCTCACTCACGCAGGCAGGCAGGGTGGGGCGGGGAGAGGAGAGGAGAGCTGCCTCCTCCAGCGTGGAATTCCAGCCCCAGCTGCCCGAATCCCCAGGCCTCCCAATCCCGACCCCCAGAGCCCAGGGGGAGCTCAGCGATGCCCAGACCCCGCCCGTGCCTTGGGCAACCTGAGCTGTGCAGTGGGGCAGCTTGGCCCGGTGTCGGGGAGTCCAGGGCAGAAGTGGGGTGGGCAGAAGGTGTCTTAGCCAAGGGCCAGGTCCGGCTATGCCTGGTGAGCCACATATGGCCCAAAGAGAGACAGACTCAAGCTGATGAGGTCCTGGAGCACAGGGCAATGATAGCCTGATTCCTGTTTTTCCTATGGGCTGAGACCTTGGCCCATGCCTCCCTAGCAAAGACTGTCATGCTGAGCTCCCGACAAAACTCTTTGTTGGCCGGAAGTGGTGGTACACACCTGTAATCTCAGCACTATAGGAGGCTGAGGCAGGAGGATCATGAGCTGGAGCCCAACCTGGGTAATTTACAAGACAGTCTAAAGATAACAAAGACTGAGCAGGGCCTGGTGGCACACGCCTTTAATCCCAGCACTAGAGAGGCTGAGGCAGGAGGATCATTATGAGTTTGCGACCAACCTGGGCTACAAAGTGAGTTCAAGCCAGCCTAAACTGCATAGTGAGACCCTGTCTCAAAAAATAGGGCAGGGGATTTAGCTCAGTGGCTTAAGCGCCTGCCTGGCAGGCACAAGGTTGTGAGTTCAATTCCCAGTACAAAAAAAAAAAAAAAAAAAAAAAAGACTGAAGCAGGAAGCTCACTGAAAGCTCAGCACCAGCCTGGGCTACATAATGAGTTCAAGAGCAGTCTGAACTCAAAATGAGACCCTGTTTCATAAAAACAAAATAATGGGTTGTGGTGGCATATACTTATAATCTCAGCACTTGGGAGACTGAGGCAAGAGGATCGCTGTGAGTTCGAGGCCAGCCTCAGTTACATAGTGGGTTCAAGGCCATACTGTACTACATAGCAAAACACCATCTCAAAAAAATAAAAATAAAAACCAGTAGGGCTGGGGGCTATAGCTCAGTGTGAAGACCCTGAGTTCAATCCCCAGCCCCAGCAAAGAAACAAAACACCAGACTGTAGGACCAGAGCATCCTGCACCCCAGGAGAGTGCATGTGTCCCTCTTCTGGAATGGGGAGGGGCACTGGGGTCTCCCCAGGTCACCTCCCCGGAGCTGTCCTCAGGTCTGTGAGGACAGAGGTGGAGATGGAGGTGAAGAGTAACATTGGGGAGCTCAGACCTGGGTTTCTCCTTGGAATCTGTGGGTGCTGGAGAAAGAGGAGGAGCGTTGCGGTTTCACCAGTTGCCGAGGCTCTGGAGCCAGCTGCGCGCCTATGCCACTTGCATTTTCCCACCTGAGCGCTCTCCACCTCCGCCCCTTCCAGCCCTGGGCTCCTGAGGACAGGGAATGTACAGGCTTTGCCTTCACAGCAGCCCCGGTGACTGCACACCCTCTGCCACCCCCTGCCAGTGTCTCACCCTGCACTCGTGTCAGCAGAGCCCGTAGCCTCAGTGCTCTGTGTGGAGGGGAGGCAGGGCTGCCTGGGTCCCACCAGTCCTCACCCTGCCCCCTAGGGCTGCAGATCTCTGGGACTCTGCCTGCGGCTTCTCTACGGGGGGGGGGGGGCACTCACCACCACGTGCTTCATCTCTGGCTCCCGGGGGGGTTACACCAATCAGGTTCCTACTGGAACCAGGAGAAATGCAATCTGATGCTCCAAAGCACAGAAAAGTTACTGAAAGACTTGAGGATACTCAAGGCATTGACAGGACAGCTGGAGACCTGACTTGTAAACGGTAGCCAGCACTGCCCAGGTCACACCTCAGAACAGTCCGATTAGATGGTTTTTTTGGCCCTACCTCTGCCACCCATGGGTCCCCCCAACAGATAGTGTCTGCCACAGCCCAGGTCTCTGCCAGGTATAACTTCCAAACTGACCCTGAGTGTCTGGGCTGCTCCCTACCATTCTGAGGCCCAGGGGAAATTTCTAACTGGCTAGGTCTAGGTCATATGCGCCATCCTGGTAGCCAGCAGGTAGAGAGAGACGAATTTCCCAACCCTTCCTTTTTCTTTCTTTCTTTCTTTCTTTCCTTTTTTCTTTCCATTAAGTTGCCAAGGCTGAGCTACAACTGGTGACCCTCCTGCCACAGCCTCCCAGAGTGCTGCACTACCATGCCCAGCTGTACTTTTTCAGTTTGAGACAGTCTTCCTAAATTTCCCAGGCTGGTCTTGAACCTGGGATCTTCCTACATCACCCTCCCAAGTAGCTGGGATTACAGGTGTGCACCACAACCACCACACCAGGTGCCCAGCTTTGATTTCTGTAATGAAAAGCAGGGTTCATTTCCATAAACACCTCCCAGGAGGGGGATCCCCCACACCCCCTGCACAACAGCAGTGGAGCATTTTTTTTTTTTTTTTTTGCTTCACCAGGGATTGAACTCACAACCTCACGCCTGTCGGACAGACACTTAAGTCACTGAGCCAAACTCCCAGCCCTGGTTTTTTGAGGCAGGGTCACACTGCGTAGCTCAGGCCGGCCTTGTGCTCGTGTTGTAGCCCAAGGCAGCCTTGAACTCACAACGCTCCTCCTACCTCAGCCTCCCGAGTACTGGGATTAAAGGCGTGCGCCACCACGCCCGGCTAAGATAATGTGTTTTTTATTATTTATTTTTTGCGGCACTGGGGATCAAACTCACAGCCTCACGCCTGCCAGGCAGGCACTTAAGCCACTGAGCCAAACTCCCAGCCCTAGTGGAGCATTCTGAATGGTCTTCGTCAGTTCCTCAGCCCTCCAGCCTTCTACCTGTACCCTCTCTGAGGCCCAGGAGGTGACCCATGTGGGCTGCACCTGCTTAATTTAATGCCTTCCGGCTGCTGCTCCTGTTTGTCTGCTGGAGGAGAATGGAGTCTTTATGCCCTTGCTGTGGCTCTCTAGCTTCCCGTCACCTCCCTGTCTGTCCCATCAAGCTCCTACCATCCCTTGTGGATTCTCTTCTAGTACCTTCTTGAAAGGCTCCTCCACTGCGCCCATGATAGAAACACCCACTTTCTGCTGGAACCCAGATGATAGAGGAAGATTGAAGATTGGGAGGTGACAGATCCCCGGGAAATGCCACAGCAAGGAAGGTGCCCATCGGAAGCAGGCAGCAGGGGCAAGTGGCAAGAGAAGAGCCTGCAGCCAGGCTTTCCCAGGTCTCACATTCAGCTGTGGGAATTTGGTCAGGTTCCTTAGCCAAAGCTTAACGCTGAGAAAGGAAGATGAATAGTTATCTTCCAGATCTGGTGTGAGGGGAGATCGATCTATTAATTAAGCACTTGGCACGTGGAAGACCAGTGACAGCATGGGCCATTTGTCAGGAGTGGCTCCTTGGAGCACTGCTCAGAGCAGAATTCTGACACCTCTCCTTGTCTGAAGGAGGAGGGTACACTTGTGACATGATGGTGACACCTGTCCTGTTGTGGCCTGGGAAACCACAGCCTTCAGTTTTCATATTCTTTGCCTGAGGAGAAGGGAAGTCAGATTCTGCAGGAGTCAGAAAGGCCAGGATCCTGTTTGTCTAGCATCCATTGCCACCAGCACTGCCTGGGTCCTGAGTCATCAGGTCAACCCAGTCCTCTCAGCAGTGCAGATGCCCGGCCAGCCCTTGCCTTTAATCAGCAAGCTGCTGCTGCCCTGGTGAGGGTGTTTAAGGTCTCCTTGCTTCCAGGGCCTTTTCTGGCTCTTTCAACCCCTAAATGGCCAGTCTCATGCTTCCCATGTACACATGCAGCACACACGAGCACACACACACACACACACACACACACACACACTCCCTGCCTTTGCTGCCCTCTCACCAGAGTGAACGATAGGGAAGTATATATACTAACTTGAACTTCTCCATTCCACATTACCCCAGCCCCCATTCTCCGCCATTCCTCCCTAGGAGTCCTGACATTCTTCAGTTGGTTGAAAATACAAGAAGTAGAAAAGAAATCATGCCACAAGCATCCTGTGAAAGATGATGCAAGCTTGGTGATCTCCAGCTGGTGCCTGGGATGACAAAGAAGATGAGACAGAACAAGGGATCCTTCCCAAAAGTAATCTTTTTAGTTTCACTTGCACAGAACAGCTACGTTCGCTTCTATTGAGCATTTGCCATGTGTCCAGCTGCAGGGCACATGTGGACATGTCTAATGCCCCAAAAGAAGAGCCTTCTTATTAGGGCGGCACAGTGGGATGATCTTGGAAGACTTCCTGTGGGAGGCAGCTACTAAATCTAGAAGGACTGGGAAGTTATTTCAGGTAGGCAGTGAGATTGGCATATGCACAGATCTGAAGGTATGTTCAGATAGCTGCTGGTGGCCTGTAGGTCACCGTGGCTAGGGTGCGGAGCTGGAGGGTGGGGCACAAGGGGAGCTGCTTGGGGCGGGGAAGCTGAGGTCCTACGGGGCCTTGCAAAGGCCTTTCTGAGGGGTCAAGGTTTTCTGAGCCTGTTCCCAGCCCGTTCTCTGCCTGCTGCAGCAGGTGAGGCCCTGAAGAGACCCTCCCCCAGGGGGGCCTTTTCCAGCTGCATACCTTGCAGGCAGTTGTCCTACACCATCTGCACCCGACCCTGAAGTCCTGGCGTTGCAGGAGTAGGAGAAAGTTGCAGATGCTAGTGGGAGGTAGGCAGCAGTGGCTGAGGGAGGAGGACTACAGCGCCCCCAGCCCTAACTAACCAGTTGAATGAAGCCTTCGATGCAGCCTCCCTGGGAGCTGGCTGCCCAACCCTCAGGTGTAGTTGATAGTAAAACAACTTTGTGGAATTTTCTTTCTCCCGTGACTAAGTAGGCTTGCAACTACCTCCTGTTCTCATTTGCCTCAGCAGATCCCTTGCTCAGACCTGCTTTGGAACAAGCAAATCATGTCTTCTGTATGGAGAGGCATGGCTCTGTGTGTTTGTGTATGGCTCTGTATGTGTGTGTGCGTGTGCATGAAATCACCTCACGCACGCATGTGAGGAGTATATGAAAGGGAGTGTGGGTCCTTACATGTGCATGGAAGCAGCTTTGATGTGCAGTGTGTAGGAACAAGTGTATCTGAGACCTGCGTGGCTGCCTGAGGACCATCTGGAGAACAGGTGCAGGAG
Source organism: Dasyprocta punctata (assembly GCA_004363535.1). NCBI lineage: Eukaryota > Metazoa > Chordata > Mammalia > Rodentia > Dasyproctidae > Dasyprocta > Dasyprocta punctata. The sequence goes on along the minus strand of RJWM01013198.1, from coordinate 3,065 downwards.
AGGGTGGAGGTGTTTAAGTGTGCAGAGGGTATGAGGAGCACGAGTGTGAGTGTGTATGTGTGTGTGTGTGTATGTGTAATGTGTGAGTGATGTGACTGTACATGCAACTCTGCAGCTCCAGTTCTGTGAATATTTATATTCATTGGACTGGGGGTATAGCTCAGTGGCACAGTGCCTGCCTGGCAAGTGTGAGGTCCTGAGTTCGATTCCCAGTGCCAAAAAAAAAATTTTTTTTTTACATTCATCAAAGCAATAAAGCACCAAATAAGTCTTACTGACTCTCCTCTTGCTTCTTTTTAATCCATTCTCCACCCAGCAGCCAGTGTGAGCTTTTAAAAATGCAAATCACATCGTGTCACTCTTAGGCTAGAAATCCTCCATGGCTTCCCATTGCATTTGGAGTAATTCAAACTTGTGACCAGGGCCTACAGCATGTACCCCCACTCCAATCTTCCAGACTTCAAGGCCTCACCATTTCTTTTCTTGGACACACCCTGCCTTAACCAAGTAGCCAACAGCCTTCAAGCCACAACCTTTCTCTTGGTCTCCTTGGCTGCCAGGTGCTGTCCTGGCTCCAGGTGTGTTGACTTTCTCAGTGGGGTCTGCCCAGCCCCTCTTCAAGCCATTCCTCCGATCAAGCTCCCCAAGCACTGGATCAGCTGGTCAGAAGGAGATGCTGAACAGTTAGGTTTGAGTGGGGCTTGGCAGGGAAAAGAATAGGGATGAGTCCTGGTTGGGTAGGTGAACCAGTAGACCATGGTGCACATCAGACAAGGTCTCTGCCAGCCTATTGGGAATCACAAGCAAAGACTGCCCATGGAAAGAGTCCTGAAAAAAACATACAAGAGTCTTGAGTCGAATGGAAGTGGCTAGACTCTGCACCACATCCTGGCTCAGTCAAGGGTTACAATCATCACATCAAAGGCTGAGTTCAAGAGACTGAACAGACAAGCCACAGACTGAGAGAAAAGATTTGTAAAAGACACATCTGATTAAAAACAAAAACAAAAATAAAATAAAATAAAATAAACTGTTACACAAAATATGCAAAGAACTCTTAAAATTCAACAAGAAAATGAAAGCGGGGCAGAGTGGCACACACTTGTAACCTCAGCACTAGGGTGGCTGAGGCAAAGCCAGGTATGGTGGTGCATGCCTTTAATCCCAGCACTTGGGAGGCTGAGGTAGGAGGAGCATTGTGAGTTCAAGGCTGGCTTGTGCTACAATGTGAGCACAAGACCAGCCTGAGCTACATAGTGTGACCCTGCCTCAAAAAACTAGGGCTGGGAGTTTGGCTCAATGGCTTAGGCGCCTGTCTGACAGGCACGAAGTTGTGAGTTCAATCCCCGGTGCCAAAAAAAAAAAAAAAAAGGTGGCTGAGGCAGGAAGATTGCTGCAAGTTTGAGGCCAGCGTGGGCCACACAGTGAGTTCAAGGCCAGCCTGAACTATATAGTGAGACCTTGTCTCAGAAAAATAAGCAAAAAGCAAAACAATAAAACAAAAAATAAAGAAAGAAAATGAACAACCAGGTTAAAAAATGAGAAAAATACTCAAACAGACAACCCACCAAAGGAGTTATATACTTGTAGATAGTAAGTATCTGAAAAGATGCTCAATATCATGTCACCATGGAATTGCAAATTAAAACAGTATTGAGCACAGCACCTGTCTGGCAAGTACAAGGTCCTGAGTTTGATTCTCAGTACCAAAAAACAAAACAACAAAAACAACAATAATGAAACAGCTTTGAGCCAGGTGTGGTGGTGCACTCCTTTAATCCCAGCACTCGGGAGGCTGAGGTAGGAGGAGCGTTGTGAGTTCAAAGCCGGCTTAGGCTACAACACAAGTGCAAGGCCGGCCTGAGCTACACAGTGCGACCCTGCCTCAAAAAACCGGGGCTGGGAGTTTGGCTCAGTGACTTAAGCGCCTGTCTGACAGGTGCGAGGTTGTGAGTTCAATCCCTGGTGCCAAAAAAAAAAAAAAAAAAAAAAAAAAGAAAGAAAGAAAGAAACAGCTTTGAAGGACTGGGAGAATGTGCTAGAGAATTTGCCTAGTATGAGCAAAGTTCTAGGTTCAATCCCCGATGCCATAAAATAATAACAATGGCAATGGAAGCTGGCACACTTTCTTAGCATGTGTGAGGTCCTGGTTTGATCCCTAACACCAAACAATTAAACCCAACCCTGCCGAACAACAACAGTGTTGAAATCCAACTACACATCTATGAGAATGACTGAGAGCAGAGCCCTGACAACACCAAATGTTGGTGAGGATGTGGAGCAATAGGAACGCTCATTCATTGCTGGTGGGAATGCAAATGGTACAGCCACTCTGGAAGACAGTTTGGTGGTCTTCCAAAACTAAAATGCTCTCCTTAGTATTTGTCCAAATTGAAAATTTAAGTCCCTACAAAAACCTGCACATAAACCGGGCATGGTGGCGCAAGCCTTTAATCCCAGCACTCGGGAGGCTGAGGTAGGAGGAGTGTTGTGAATTCGAGTTCAGTTTGGGCTACAATGCAAGCGCAGGGCCAGCCTGAGCTACATAGTACGACCCTGCCTCAAAAAACTAGGCCCGGGAGTTTGGCTCAGTGACTTAAGTGCCTGTCTGGCAGGCGTGAGGTTGTGAGTTCAATCCCCGGTGCTGGAAAAAAAAACCAAAAAAACAAAAATACCTGCACATAGATGTTTATAGCAGCTTTATTTATAATTGACAAAGCAGAAGCAACCAAAATGTGTAAGTGAACGGACAAATAAACTTGTAGTGTATGCAGCACACAATGGAATATTACTCAGTGCCAAAAAGAAATGAGTTATCAAGTTATGAAAAGAAATGAAGGAAACTTAAATGCATATTAGTAAGTGAAAGTAGTCAAATGAAAATGTTCCATATGTATAAGTTCAACTATATAGTATTCTGGAAAAGGTAAAACTATGAAGACAGTAAAATAATCATTGGTTGCTGAACACACAAAGGATTTTTAGGGCAATGAAACAATTCTGAGGATACTATAGCAGTGGATACTTGTCATTATGCATTTATCCAAGCCCACAGAATAGACAAT
>RJWM01013197.1:0-54187 GCA_004363535.1 Dasyprocta punctata | reverse complement strand
GTGTTTTGTTTTTGGTTTGTTTTTGCTATGCCTGATGGAATGGTCAACTATTCTGAAAGTAACTAGATATAATATAGTAGCTATTGTTTTCATAGTATCTCTCTCTGAAGTTCTATGCCCATTCTACTGCTTTGTTTTGATTGTTCTGTTATCTTTTGTTGCATTTCACTATCTTTGAAATAAAAATTAAAAAAAAAATTAATGGAGAAACAAGATACTTCCATGACAAAGAACAGCTGAAGGAATTTATGACCACCAAGCCAACCCTACAAAGAATACTGAAGAACATTTTAGAGAGAGGTATAAAAGACCATAGCTCCAGAAACAGTGGCAGAGGGGTATCACCGAGCGGGGCAGACAATTGAGTAGAGAGGAAAAGTGGGCAGCCAACTGCAGGAAAGTGGCGTGGCAGAGACGAGGCAGTGCATGTTGGCCTTAACCATTAATGTAGATGCCCTCAATCCACCAATGGAAAGAAACAGGCAGAGTGGATCAAGAGATAGGATCCACCAATGTGCTAAATTATACAAGAAACACATTAAACTTGAAAGGGGAGTCATAGACTGAAAGTCAAAGGGATGAAAACAATGCTGTATGTGACAGGTAACCAGAAAGAAGTGGGGGTAGTTTGCCCATTAGCTACATAGTGGACAAGAAAGATATGGCATTTTTATCCAATGGAAAGCTACTCAGCTATAAAGAAAAATAACCTCAAGCCTCTTGTAGGTAAATGGATAAAACTTAAGATCATGTTCATGGATGAAATGGCCCAGAGTCACATGGGTGAGCATCATGTTATCTCCCTAGTACAAAAAAAACTAAAGGAATTAGTAGTATTCAAAATACATAATACATATTGTAAAAATGAAAGGGGAGGAAGTGTCTAAAAAGGGAAGGTAGTGGCCACTGTTAATCTATCATCAGGATTTGTGTCCTGTATTGTTTTCATTAAGCTGTTTAGTTTGGTCTTATTCTACTTCGGTTTGTCTAATTTTATTATATTTGATGGCATAGACAGCTATATCAAAGATAACAAAACACATTATGCTAGCCATTATTGGTATCTGATCACCTTGTTTTGAAACCCTATATTGCTTTCATTATTTTGTTTTGAGTGATTTTATCCTATCTTGGTTTGTTTGATTGTATTATGATGGATGATATAAGCAACTGCTTAGAAGATAACATGAGGCATTATAGAAAAAAAAAAATTACCCCGAGCTCAGCCTCATTTACCTACTAAGTATTTATTACATAACCACACGTATCAGACACTGTGGTGCATACTGGGAACAGATGCCTCCTTTCCTTTAAGACACTTTGTGCTTTGTGGTATGGGGTGGACAGACAACCACCATTTGAAACAGTATAGAAGATAATTTCACAGTTACTGCTATGTGCTAGGGCAAAAATAAGGTACTAGTGTCAGAGTAGAACAGATTAGGGAGGATAGCACGGAGTTATTTATCTAAGGCAGCTATAGATGTCTTTGGAAAACTTCAACCATGACAATCAATGATCTGATTTACACTTGGATAAGATAACTAGCTGCCATGTGGAGAAGGCACTTCAGTGGGCACAGGAGCAGGTGACAAGTGGAGGTGGGTCGTTGGGGTGATGGCAACTTGGTCCTCTGACACAATACTCAGGAGATACACTGAAGGCAAGGCAGGACAACAGGGTGACAGATTGCTGGGGGTGGAGGTGTGTTAATTTCAAAGCCCAGGACACAAGTGCAGAATGGGCTTCAGGAGAACTGGAGTGGCTTATCAACAGGGCGGCAACCCTGCTGACAGCCTGAGGAATGGGAGACAGACAAGGAGTGTCTCCAGCTCTCGTCCTGTCCTACAGGCTGTGCTTATTCTCCCACTTTACTGGGCCCAAACTCACTCTGCAGAGCCTGTTTCTTTTCCTACCTTTAACAAATGGTAAACCTGGCTACTGTTTGTTCTTATGTTGACACTTCCATTGCTCAGGACCAAAAGAACCTAGAAACCACCTCTAGAAGGAGGCTCAAGCACCCCAAAACCTAGTAACAGAGGTATATTCGACCTGGTGAAAGACCACAGTGGCTTGAGCTAGACAGGCTGCACTGGAGAGAAAGTAATAACTTGATGAACTCAGTATTATTTTTGGAATATATTTGCCAAGTTTTGTCAGAAGACTATACGCGAATCATACCAGATGACTTCTAGATTGGGTTTGCATAGCTGGTGCCACTTACTGGGATAAGATTTGTGAAGGAGCAAATCTGGCAAGAGATGGTTCATAGTAACCAAGAATTCTGTTTTGGACATAATTGTCTTCCTCTTTAGCTCAAGTTCTGATGGACACTTAAGAAAGTAAGTCTGGATATTATGTTCTTCAAAGGAAAAAATAATCACATTAGTCAAAGGATTAAACTGCATGAGAGATTTAATGAGTATATGATAAATGACTTTATAATCAACTTACTGACCCAAAAGCTGCCCAGACATTTGGCGAAAAATTATTCTGGATGTGTCTTTGAGAGTGTTTCCGGAATTCAATGGGTAGACTGCCCTTCCAAATGTGGGTGGGACCTCATCTAAAGAACTGGACACTTGAGTAGAACAAAAAGGCAGAGTAAGAGGGAATTTCTCCCACTTGACTGAGATAGGACACTGGTCTTTTCTGCCTTTTGAACTTGGACTAAAAAGACTCTTTGATTAGAGCCTGCGGGATTTTGGTCTGGAACCAACAACATCAGTTTTCCTGATTCTCTGGGCTTTGGATTGAAATTATGCCTCAAACTATCATAAGTCTTCAGTTTGCTGACTGAAGATTGTGAGATTTCACAGGTTCCACCATTGTGTGTGTCGGCCCCTTCTGACAAGGCTCTTCACACATGCATACGTGCACACAAACACGCCTTATTGACTCATTTTTTCTGGAGAACACTAATACATCAATTACTATTTTAAAGTCTTGTTAAGCAGCATGTAAGGCTTTTAGGAAAACCATTTCTGTCATATCCATTTCTTGTCTAAGCACCAGCTTCCTCGCTCTTCAATTGCAAGAGTTGCTCTTAGCAACCCCTCCCTCCTACACTGGTGCACCCACCTTGCGATGCACCTGTCCTCTGGAGAGAGAAGGGCGCTCCATGGAATCTGCCCAACCCTTATCAGTACAGAAATGGCAATCGAAGTATGACTGGGCATGTGAAAATCGTATTTCTTCAACAAACATTTTGGACTAAAAGTAGTCTTGAGACATGAGATTACTATAGTAATGCCTATTTCCAAAAATACAAATTCTATAATTACTTCCCTTGTTCCTGTAATTATTAACTTTAAAGAACAATCCAAATATTTTTACTTGGACTGTACCTAGATAGCTAACAAACATAGCTTTCTACAAACTATATACGGCTTTTAAAATATATAAACTTAATTATGCAACAATTATATATAATTATTTTAAAGGAGTTGACAAAACAAAATGAAACAAAACATTTTAAATCAATTGTATAATCTAGCAATAGGCTCTATTAAACTTTGATGCATATCATACTCAAACCTGCAGCCTAGTATTCTCTTTCTCCTTGAAGATAATAAATAGCATTCTGCTTTGCAAGATGACATGTGCACTCTCACTACTATCACTCCCATCCTGTCACTTCCTCTCCTTGGTCTCAGACCAATAGTGTGCACTGAATAGCATCATAACCCATATGGAAAAGGGAATAAAGGGGCCATCCTAAGGTGAAGGAACCTTAGGACCTATTCAGCGTGGACCAACAGAAGGCAGAAGACTGAGCAAAAAGACTGATAAGGAGAAAACAGAATATAACTTTAGATAATGGGTAGTTATCATGAGAACATACTCTCACAGGGTTTAATACCCTCACAAAGTGAGATGATGCTCAGACATGCATCTGTGTATTGCAAAATGCCTCCCTTGGCCCAATTCTACTTCTTCCTCCCATGGGAGCTGATCCAGGGTGCATTTCCTAAGAGTTCCCTGCACATGAATCTCCATCTTAGCATCTTTTTGGGGGAACATTTGACTTAAGACAAACTGGGAAGCCTGTACTAGTATGAGCTGATAATTAGATCTGGATAAGGCACTGTGAAAGACATTAACTCCTGGAAAAGGAAGGGACTGGGAAGAACATCTTGTCAGTGGTAAGCCATATTCCCCAAAGATGAATTAAGAAAAGTGTGTGTGTGTGTGCGCATGCGCGCGTGTGTGTGTAGGTGTAAGGAGGGGTTAGGCAGGGCTGAGGGTGAGAGGGGAAGGAATATAATAGAAAAAAAATTCACAATAGTTTGTATGGATCCTTTGAAAAAGTGTATTTATGATGCAAAATAGTTACTAGAAGAATGTTATTGAGCAAAGCAGTGATGTTTTGGAGTAATTTAGGAATTATCAATAGAGAGCTGGGTGCTGCTAACATATGACAACAACTGTTCAATTGACCACAACAAGTGTTACCTGGTTCATAATATCAGTATGTTGAGGCTATGGCTTAGAGCGCACCAGGCACGTTACAGTTCTTGTCTTGCTTTGCTCCTGGACATGGAATTCTTAGCATCTCTAGATGGCAGTCACCATGAAACTAGAGAACACAGGAAGCTTTTCCCCACCTAAACTCTTTACCACAAATCCAGAGGATACACATCTGCCTGTAATGCTTGATCTGCAAGCCAAAAACTCACTCACTAAGAAATTAAAATTCTTCATTATGTTAAGAAACTAAATTGAATTTGTATCAAGGAAACTTAACCATGTGCTTATGAATTCTTTGTGTATTCATGTAAAATTTATTCCTAAAGTCTGATTCTAATAAAGAATGTATATATTGTATAGTAATCCTAACTAAAATACCAGTAGATTTAATATAATTATATATATTACATTTAAAATTCTTCTGTTTTGTCTTTATACTCCTCAGAGACAAGTTCTGTCACCAATGATAATATGCAGATCCATGAAGATCTATGCAGCTAGGCATCAGGAGAGTTGAGTTTTCTCTAGACTCCCAGTTTGGGCATTTTCTAGTGGTGCAGCCTTGAACAAGTTACCTAACCTTTCTTAAAAGCTTTAGTTTTCTTACTTGTAAAAAAGTATTTGAGTATTATGCCTGTAATGAGGATTAAACAAGATATTATACATGAAACACAATGCCTTGAGCCGGGTATGGTGGCACACGCCTGTAATCCCAGCACTTGGGAAGGTGAGGCAAGCAGCTGCAAATTTGAGGCCAGCCTGGGCTACATAGTGAGATCCAGTCTCAAAAAAAAGAAAAATAAATAAATAAATAAATAAAATAAAAGAAACACAATGCCTGATAAATCCTAAAACTGAATAAAAAGTAGATGAATTAAACATTCATTGATTTTAGCTCATAGTATTTATTTCTTTTTTCCAATAGCAACCTAAATTTCATTTGGGGAATTATTTCTTACTTTTTAATTGTAATTAAGAATCTTTTCCTTAGCCACGAGGTACATGTAACTCAAACTAATTACATGCCCTTTCTCAGGAATTTATATACCTCAGTGGAGAAACAAAAAGGTAGGAACAGTTTTGCCCATTTCTAGTACTTTTCATTCAGTCCATTTTTCATTATGAGACCACTGTTACTGCTGCTGCCTTTGAATTTCCAAAGATGCCTCAATTTTTTGCCCATCAGTAATTCTGGGTCACAGGTTCCCATCAATTCTGCAGCTTCTGTTACCTTTTCACAGAAAATTCCCATTACATTACCTAAAGGTAGGCTGATCCAGTTTCTAACGCTTGAAATTAAAGAATACTACATAGAGTAGCTGTATTGCACATTACCATCAAATATGTAATCTAATTAATATTTAATGATTTCTCTATTTTCAGAAATATTTAATAACTGCTTTACCTTTTGATTTTTGTCCTCCATGTATACCCATACACCATGAAGTCTACATGGGAATTGAAACACTATTTCCTTAAAAGAAGTCCTTTCTGTGGAGCAGAATTGCTGCTTAAATAGTCATCTCTGTTTGCTCTCTGTTAGAGCACTTCTTGGTAGAACTTCAAGAAACACAAAGCATAGGAAAAGCAACTGGACATCTGACTGGTGTCTGACTGAGTGAGTCTACAATTACACAGGCTCACCTGTGATCTTAACTAAGAATTTTTTCAGGTGTAGAGGCTTGCATTATTTTGGGCTTTGCCTAGAGACCTGGGATACGGTTGCTCTTTGGGCACAGCTAAGAGTCAGGACTGTGGCAAAGCAGAATCTGCGATTACCAGCATAAGGCTTGGAGGAGAGGAGAAAAGTGTAGCAATAGTGTAAATGCATTTTCCTTCAACAAAGAAAGAAAAGAATGATCATTTTCATTTTTGCTTTATAGACACTTCAATTTACTTCATCTTTTACTGTGACAATTCTCTGAGTTACTGTAGCATTCACTTCTCAGAGTAACTCTTTCAAGGTTGTGGAATATTTTGCTTCATTCAGCTGGGGTGCATTACAAAAAAGCAGTAAGATGACAGTCTAGTGAGCACAAAGCCTGCTCTTTTTCATCAGCTGCTATATGAAATTCAATATTCCATTACTTTTCCTTTATTCCAGATTAGATTATTCTAAAGGCAAAGAATAATGGTTTTTGAGCACTGACATTTGGAAATTAACTCATAACTTAAAGGTCAAAGATGCTCTGGTTTTTGCTGAATACTTACTAAGCATCAGAGCTTTATTAAAAATATAATTTAAAAGGTCCACTAAGCAGATAGATGAATCAGCAACAGCTCTCATTTTTAATAGTACTGAAACAGCTTTCTACCAGATTGTGTACAGTTTAGGTTGCTATGTGCACACTATCCATCTGTTTTTTGTAACACATTTCTAAAATTCATATTATAGCAGCAAAAAGATTTCTACAGATTAATTTACAGCTACAGAAAAGTGCTCTGCTAATGTCACTGAAGTCAAGTCAGCTGCTAGGCATGTTTTTTTTTTTCTTCATCTACATATGACAAGTAAAACAAATACATAAGAATCTTTTAAGTGGTATAAGCATCCCCTTCCTTATAGTTCCACGCTTGATTCAAAATTTTTCCTGGAAGAAACATAAAGTAGCTTTATAGAAAGCATGGAAATATTTAATAATTACATATGTCATCCCTTTCCCTAAGAAACATTTTACCCCTTGATGATGAGGAAGTAACTGATTCCAAGAGGTCTTTTAACCCTTCTTTTTTCTTAGTTATAAACCCTGTTTTCTCAACAAGCAATTCTACTTTTCAAAAGAAGTATAAGGTTGCTAAGGGATTTCATGGTTTTATGAATAATACTGATTTTGAGAATGACAATTTCAACATCATCTCTGGGATAACAACCCTATTTATAATAAGAAATGGAATGCCATCAATTGTTTTAATAAGTACTTTTCAAAACCATACTCTAATTCTGCCAGTATGGCCTAGTCTAAAACATGCTGCAACATTTAGAATACACCAATTTCAAGCAGGGAAGAAGAGAAAATGTTCTTTGGCATGTAACCATTACATTTGTGTTCACACTCACCCTGGGGAACAGGAGAATGAAGCATCTCAGTGATTGCCACCATATCCTTCATGAATGCTCTGTCAGAGGCAAGTTCAGTGCTACTCACGTTTATTAAAATGGCCTAATCTTAAGCTTTTCTTGTTTAGTAAAAATTGACACTTTCCATTTTAATTAAACATAAACTATCGTTAACTAAATTAATTTACTAAATTAACTAAATTGACATTCACTTAATAGCTTAAGTATGTGTTTAATTATTTCTGAGGCTAGTCTCTCTCCTTAACCTAAACCAGAGACTTCTGTACTGTAGCTGAGAACACTGCTGTATGATGATTTAAAAAAGCAATTCCTTTGAGATAATGCTGGGTGTCAGTGCTTTATGTACATTGGTCTGTGGTCATAACACTGACAAACTACATCTAAGGTTGAGTCATTCTTGTCTGAATACAGAATTTTTGTGGTGTCAGGTTTTTCAAGAGACACAATCGTAGTGAAATGGATTATCCTTGGTGACTATATAACCACTTTTAACAACAGGAAAAGACTGAAGAAGTCTACAACTGACTGATGGACTACTGAATACTTTTAAAACATGGGCATATGAAATTCTGCTTTAAGAAAAACACAAGAATGTCATATTCTTTCAGATAGATTCATAGATGTTAACAAAAATAAACTCCAAATATTCTCCAAAAATAATTTAGGCCAACTTGTGTATATTTAAAAACAATTGAGTTGGTACAGAATTCATTCAGGGCCATAGGCCCCATCACTGATTCAGGTGAGTAACATTCACACGAGATTCTTAACTTTTGGCCTAGATTGTTGATGTGTCTTGTGACCTGGTGCTTTTTTCCCTCCCCTTCATTTTTTCTACATATGCATCTCCCAACCATTTTTATCAGTAATGACTGCTTTCAGCTCTGTGTAACAGGTTTATTATTTAACGGACCAGGGCTCTGGGGTGAGCAATCCAAAGCTGATGGGTAGTAAGGAATCCAACTGTCCAGCCAAAACAGCATCTTTAAGCAAACGATTTTACCATGGTTATAAGATAGGTGTTGCATTTTCAGGTATCAGTCTACAAACCAGACAGGAAAGAGGTAAAAGACAGGCAAAATATGCTTGCCAAAACTGTCTGGTCTTCTGCATCAGGAGAACAGTATCTTCCTAACAGAGTTTCATTAGAATCCCAATGGCCAGTGCTAGGTTACAGGATCATCTAGGCTTTAAAGGTGTTGAAGAATGCTGTAACTGTATAGTGCCCCCTTTAATAATCTTGGGGGTCTAATATTTGGGCAAAAGGTGAGACTTCATATATAAAGATAACTAGTGCTATCTTCCCTGCTACATTCCCTTGATGTTTTCTTCTCTGAACACATAGGAATGAGAGGCTTCTGAGTCACAATTATGCATTGCCTTATACAAGGTACTAATTTTTAATATACATGAAGACACATAAGCCCTGGAAAACATAGGCAAAGTTTTATTTTCATTATGCTTCATGTAAATCTGTTAAGTATTTGACTTATTAATGAATTTACTCATAATTCTTTTAATCCCAATCCTGTTCTCTAGAAAAATTAATAATAACTTCCCATTTGTGGCTTTAAATATATTCTTTTCGACTTCCTAAGAAACCTAGTTACTGAGTTGCTTTTAAGCCTTACTGGATCTCTAGTATATCTCTCACCTTACAGTTTTCCTATCAAAATTATAACCATAAAAAACATCCAAATAAAAACTATCCTACATCAAAGGCCTAAGGGATTAGGATATTTTAAAATAACTGAGTTTAGTGTTAAAATCATTGTGGTAAAAATCAATGCTGACAACTATTCATTTCTTTCTCTACTGAATTTCTGTTTTAGTCATGTCTTTCAGTGAAGAGAAACATGTAAATAAGCTGAATACTCAGAGTCTTCCAAATGATACCTCAATTTTCTCAACTAATATCTAAAACTGTTCCTCTTATGCTGCCTCTTAAGAAATCTTTAAGGGTATTTTTTCAGTGATAACTATGGAGGAAACCATTGGTCTAAAATAGAAACTTTCTACTCTAAGCATGTTTATTAATTTATGAATATATATTACTCTATTCATATTATACACATTATAGAATAGAATTTTTCTAAAAGTGATACAGTTCAAATACAGTTGAATTTGATTTGGAGATTCTAGCTTGGTAGTTTTTATTACAATAATTCTAAAGTTTGGTCCTCTGTATAGTCCTCTGCTGATGTTGAACTTCTCATTGGGTGCAGGGCATGTGGAATGTGCTTCCCAACCCCTTGGCTCTGGGCTCAGCCACAGAACTCGCCTTGGAGATGTCAGCAGAAAACTGGAAGCTCGCAGTGCTTGTGCAGGGGGAATCTCTCACATGTACACTTTGCCAGTGACAGAAGGACAACATATCTTGGGGTAAGCCATCACAATTGCCTTCTGAATTTTGGAAACTCTGCTCAGGTGGCTTAATTTCTTTCACTAAATTCAAGGGCTTTGATTCCTGAATGTGTGTACTATTATTCTCACTCATTTCTTAACTTCTGGTGTGGGAGTATTGGATATAGGAGAAGTGAGTGAACCAGATTGCATTCTGGCGAGGCAGGGATTTTTAGTAAAGAAAGCATACAATGAAAGCAAGGTGGATGTAAAACTTGTGTGTGTGTATGTGTGTTGACAGGATTTTCAAGTAACTAATAAGCCAATTAAGAGCAGGAGAACAAGTTTGTTTAGTCCAATGGATAAGCTCCACCTCACGAGACATTTTCATTTTCAACACATAAATGTGAACTATAGGGCTGGGACAAGTGCTGAGGACAAGAGCAAAGTATTGAGTACACAATGGTCACATTACATCTTAAATGAATAAACACTGTACTGTATAAGGGAAAAACTAGACAATGAGTTCATCTTACATGCCAAAGTAGTTAGATGAATAAGAAGTACAAAGGTCATTAAAACTCTAATTACATCACAAATCAGCTATGATTAATCTGTTCCTAGCACAAGGTGCTAATATATCATATATGCACAAATGCCTAAAAACCATAGGGATAAAAACAGTGGAACTCGTAAGTCTATCTCAATGTACACTAGATGACAATTATAGGCCTTATCCTAAAACATTTCAAATAAAATGTTCATAAAGCCATCTGTATTGGAAAACACTAGGTGGAAATAGACTCAAATGGACCAGAGGGATCTAACTTTGAAATCTACTAATGTAACACCCTGCCTGGCCAACAACTTTACAAGACAGAATCTCAAAACAAGATTCAAGTGATTAGGGTCAGTGAAATGGACACCAGAACACCTTCCACTTATTACATAACTAAGGACACAATTCTCTCCTCTTTCAGACTTTAATATATGTGATTTATCTTGATAATCTGGTCCCTGCTGCCTAGTTTCTCATTGCTTTCTTTAGTTTTATACTTGCAGTTGAAAAAATAGTAGTGGGCACAAATAACAGGCTTGGTAGCAAGAAACTGAGGAGGAAGGCAGAGGAAACAAATTCACTGAAGGGCATGTGATGCAAATTCTGAGATCAGACATGATGCCAAGGAAACAGAGACACCAGACTTTAGTGGAGGTGAATCTGACAGGGAAACACATTAATCAAGGTGCTTTTATTTTAGTAAATTTGTCATCATCATTCTATGAAAATAACTGTCCCAACGGATGTACACAAAATATCCCTGAGTTATAGGGGAAGTGTAATAACACAAGAACAAGTATAATCAACAAACTTAGAAAATAACTACACAGATACGCTTTCTAAAACTACCTATTTTTTGTGTAAGCTTATGGAACAAAACTTTATCGAAATGTTCCCTATCCCTTTGAAAAATATCGCACAGCTAGGCATTGGATATAATGTTCTGATTACTGAAAAAAGTGATACTGTGATGGGCAAATGGCAAACTTCCCTCAGGATGTCTATGAACCTGGCCACTGGTAAAGTACTGTTTCAGTTAGAACAAAACTTACCCACTCTGACTTTGAAGGATCAATTTTACAGTTAACCAAAAAATTTAAAAACTTGAAAAAACTTCTGCAGTAAGCATAGAAACTTGGAATAAATTCTCATAATACATAGTGGCCAATTATGTGTTCTGATTTTGGGTCTCTTTCCCACGCTTGATGAATTTTTAGCCTTATGAAGTAGGACTCCTCTAGGTAATAGCCATTAGCAGTATTCATTATCTAGCCTTCTCTACTCCAATGGTTCCAGCAACCAGAGTCAATTGTGCAAGATGCTGACTCAGAGCAAGCAATTAGATGTGTCTTCGTAGCAACCATCCAACAGAAGGATGGTAATAACACTCAAGTGTGGGGGACAGGAATGACTAAATTAAGCAAGTTTCTCCTGGTGGTTAATGTGACTGTTACAGTAATAGGGATTTACTGCTAAGCCAATTGTGCGTATAGTTTATGGGATTGTTCATGGAAGTTTGACCTTAAGGATGGTTTTCCAGACTTCCAAACTTTGACCAGCCACTAAATATCCTTTTTAATATGCTCTTCTGCTGCTTGCCCAGCTGGAGGCTGCTTTTGTTACTTCCAAGAAGAACTGGGAATGATATGTAAATTGGTATAACAAGTGGCTGAAGACAGTATAAGCTCAAAAAAAATCTATGATTAGTTAACTATATTAGTAAATTAATTTATGATTAGTTATTTGGTTCTGTGAGGGCTGATGACTGAAAAAAAATCAAAGTGGTATTCTGAAGAAGAAAATAAAAAGTAAAATCTGGCAACATATAGCCTGTGGTAGCAAAGTAACCCAGTATCAACTATCGCCACTTGATGCAAAGTGATCACAGAAAGCAAAAATTTGGGAGATCAGTGACAATACTGACATGGAACAATATGAACAGCATGAAAAATTCAAAGACAAGTTTTGTCACTTCTAATTTCACAACACACCTTTAAAAAGACAATGTGGCTCTTCCATTATTAAATTCTCCACTCAAAGCAACAATCACAGCCGCCAGCTACTCACTGACCACTATTTCTTGAAAGGTAAAGCCAGTATCTGTGAACAACAGTATCTATCATCTGTAGGCCAGAAAGGCTAGTGAATTATATTGCTTCAATGTGGACAGCAGAATGCTAAAGTGGCAGAATTCAAGCAGAAGCATTAACAAGTAAGAGGCAGGAAGAAATTGTTACTGTATTATTATTTAACAGGGTTGATTGGTAATCAGAATTCTCTGATGTGCAGGGAACAATGGCCTGATACTTGATCAGACAATACACACAGATAAAACAGACACCTGAACTAGTCCAAATTAACTATAAAATGCTCTGGTTTAATGAGCGTAAGTCTACCCAGCTTCTGTACCCAAAACTGTAATGTGTTCCCCAATATCTAGGCCTGAGCTAATTTACAGAACAGGGCGTTTTGAGTAAAGGGGACATTTCACATCCTTGAAGATGTCTACTGCAATAATGCCGCAGAGATTAACCGCAAACCTTCAGCCTGGCCTTCCTGTCAGAGTAAGCACACTGGAGAAAAGGTGTCAGCTCTGAACTAACTCTGAACTAGGAGTGCAGTATACCACTGTGGACTGCTCGTCAGACAGGGTACTTACAAAAAGGAAAGATGGAGTTTTGGCTTGAGTCTGCCTCATGCCAGGCTCAATAGGGATCTAGACAAATAGTTTACTTCCAGAGCGCATGGCTGACACTGGAGAAGGACAGTGAATTACAAAAGGCTTAATCAAGCAGTGACTTCAAATGTAGGTGTGATTGTATATGCAAATTCTTTGTAGAACTACTAGAACTCCTAGTACCAAGGTATTCTGGCAAATGCTTTCTTCCCTCTACCACCACAGACAGAGAATATCAGTTACAGATACTTATATAGGTGGACTACTAAGCCATTTATGCTTGGGTTATATAAACTGGCTAGAACCACAACACATTTCATGAAGTCCATTACTGTATCACCATTATCCAGGACAACTACATGGATTACATGTGTCTCCAGGAACTGGAAAGTAGGAAGCATTCAGAATTCTCTCATAAAGTGTACTGAGGACTCCGGTAAAGCAAGACACATGACATGAAAACAAGAGCTGTATCTCAGTGAAGTCCCTCAGTGACCAACAAGCTTCAGTACACCAGGATATACTCTATAGAACTGAACAGAATTTACTTCACCTTGTATCTCCTACTGCATAGAAAGTGGCCAGTGCTGGGTGGGCCTCTGTGAAAAACATTATATATTAAACTCTGGGAGCCTGCTGTGACCCACGTAAGTGAGCTGGAAGCTCTAGCTATAAATGGTCCCAGTGGAAAGAGGAGGCTTCCTTGTTAATCTAGGCTACAGGGGATCTACATGGCCCCAATCAATTACAGTATTAGAACTGTCAGGAGGTTATTGGGATGCCACATAGAGTATGCGCAAAGTCCTCATGAAATGCCAGCAAAGTTCTCTAAGGCTTTGTAACAAACTGATGAAGCAGTGTATGTTGTACCTTTGAAAAGCAGCACTTGCTCACTACTAAGTGCTACTGAAGGCTCTATACTTCATTGTGAAACAACAAATGTGACTCAATTTGCTCAAAATGAACACAGGTTAGTTGATTCACCAAAGTATTAAGTCTAGCATGCTCGGTAGCCAACCATATCAAGTGATAGTGAGATACATGTAATGAGACACAGAGGGTCCTAACAGCAGGCAATGAACGACCGGACCTCTCTTAGTCAACAGTACTAGCACGTGACCCCATGAGATCCTGGTTTGAAGAGGGAACTGCACAGAGGGACACTCTGTTGCTGAGGTGCTTGCAGAGATTTCAGCTTTAGGAGGTAGCAGAGATTGTGCAATGGGGTCTGTGACGCACAGTGGCATCAACGGGCAGTGCAACCACGGTCTGATCCAGTACACAAGAGAGCAGCAGGAGCAAGGGCTGGTCCTCTATCAGCATTCTGAGCTTTGCTTCTGGAAGCTGAGCCTAAAAATCCTTTTCTCCTATGCAAATACACTCAATAAATAAGCTCCTTTTCTGCTCATCCAATGTCAGCTTCTGTTAACTACCTTCTGTTGAAGAATTCAATTTGAATAGAAATATATATAGTATTAAAATATATGAAACAGTGGCCAAATATTTGTAGCACTTTTAAGTTAATTTTAAATATTCTAATAAAGGGATGCAATGATAAAAATTTAATTCTTGGAGAGTAAACCTTTAGACATAAAGCTGAGGATCATGGAAGCTCATGGAAATACACATTAATCATTAATGATGAGAAAAATGAACGAAAAATTACTAGGAAAAGAATACAGAATATCTCATTAAATAGAGAAAGAACAAAAAAAATTGGTAAATTAATCTCAGACAAGGAAAAGTACTAGTAGTAAAATTACAGTTTTGACTGCCCAGTTAGTATTATTTGTTTTAGAAAATGGCCTGACAAGTTAGTCAAAGGTTAAGTCAGACTTGTAATATATCCATAATCCAATGCACTTCATTAAAAAATGATATAATATAATGATAATACATGAAGTATCTTTTTCCTCTCTGTTACAGACTTCAGGCAGCAGACATTCAGTAACCGGTCTTCCTTTAAAAAGTGAGCACAAGGCTTCCAGACCAAGGCAGGAGCATGGAGAGGTCATGTCGGTGCATACAAATTAGCAAAGAATGGAATGTTAGAGGATTTTCTTTTTCATATGAGAAGAAAAGTACCACATCTCTTAGGAAATTATTTTTTTCATGCAGGTTCCAAGATATTATTAGTTACAACCATCACTACCATCCCTGCGATTTTTTTTTTTTTTTGCTATTTTTCAAGAGAAAGAATTGATGGCTGTATAAATATATATACTGGAAAATAACGGTATAATAAACCAAACAGGTTAAGTTAAAATACTACAAAGTGTTTCAGTAATAATACTATTTCATTTCTACTGAAAATTAGACTTTTGATAATGGAAGAAAATAAGAAAATAATAATTTCAGGAACCTTTTTTTAAAAAAAGCAGCATATGACAACTTAATTGATCTTTACCTATTTGTAAGCCTAAAAAATAAGTCAAATAGTGGGAAACAAAAGATCTTTATAATATTCAAGAATGGCAACTTAAGAGAGTTTTAATCTATTATTTAGTAAATCTACAATTCCATAGATATAATTTTTAAAGTACATAATCAAGAAAGTCCTTTCTAAATATTTTATAGAAAACTCTTAGAGGAATTAGTATGATACCCAAAATATTACCTAATCACTGTATCTTTTTGTAAATGATAATTATTATAGAATTAAGAACTAAGAGCCACAAGACAGAAGTGACAGGTTATAGTGAACATATAGTTACACGGCTTAGCTCCATGCTACTGAAATAAGAATACGTTATTTAAAAAATATTCTCCAAGCTGAGTTAACTTCAAAATTTAATAAAATGGGTGGTTTTTGGAGTATGTTAGTACCATGACTCGGTTTTCTTAACTTGCTACAACAAAATAAAATCTTATTTGAAATAATGACTTCTATATTTGGATAAAACTTTAAAGGATGACAATAGAGACGCTAACATGTTGGGCTGTGTTTTTTCTTAATTTCCATAGTGATTAATATTTTAGAGGCATTTGCCATTCACCTACACACAGAAAAGTCTTTAGAAGTGTTAAAGTTTGGGGGGGGGGTTTAAAAGCATATTTCGTAAGTAATTATGTGAGGTAAAATATGGCTTGAATCAGTAACATCATAAGACTTGGCAGTGGTTGAATAAAGGTCAAATGCATCATGGTGACAGCAGAATTTCACAAGGTCACTTTATGATACTTAGTTCTTTCTGGTCACAACCTAATTACAAGCATAGAACATGGACAGAATTAAGTTTGTGAAGCAAAGTATCAGTGTCTTCTTTTTTCCAGATTCTTGATATACATTTTGGTTGCAGTTCTAGAGTATCTTGGTTCATGCAGCTCAGACTGAGGGCAATAGAGCTGGAGAGTTTGACTGACCGCTTTTGAAGCTGACTTATTCTTTGACCACCCTTAAAAACTAAAAAAGTATACAGACACACATGTACAAACACATGCATGTATACTGACAGGACCTGCAAGATCCACAAGCTATTTACTAAGGGTCCCACTCACTTCACTGTGCTACTCCAAAGCATGAAACTGGTCAGAAGGAATGGGGAACGCAGTGCCAGCACCTCAGACTATGCGGACATCTCTATAGCACATTTCAATGTGCATCCTTCTGTAGTCCACCACAGAGTAGGTGCTGAGAAGGAAGTGTCAGTGTAAATATGTTTTCATTCTATAAAGAAATACTGAATATAGCTGGGCATGGTGATGCATACCTTTAATCCCAGCACTCAAGAGGCTGAGGTAGGAGGAGCATTGTGAGTTTGAGGCTGGCTTGGGCTACAACGTGAGTGTGGCCGGCCTGAACTACATAGTGCGACCCTGTCTCAAAGAAGTAGGACCAGGAGTTTGGCTCAGTGGCTTAAGCGCCTTCCTGAAAGGCACAAGGTGTGAGTTCGATACTTGGTGCCACAAAAAAAAAAAAAAAAAAAAAAAAAAGAAATACTGAATATTCTAATAGTCTGAGTACTGTGCTCAGGATATGAAGACAAATAAAATAACAGAAGAGTTTTTGTCCTATTGTTCATAATAGTATATATTTGTTTAGTAACTATAATTTGTCAGACTTTTTACACTTATTATTTGACTCTTACATTCACCTGCATGCTTACTGTTCTGATTGTACAAACCACAAATTCAAAACTGGTAGAAATGTTGACTTTTATAGTTAGGCATGGTAGTGTACAAAGTCTAGTCCCAGCACTCTGAGGAGGTATGCAAGTTCATGCCCCATCTGGGTAATTTAATGACTTACTGAGAACTTAGTCTCAAAATTAAAATAAAAGTGGGATGGAGCTGGAGCTCAACGTATATACCCTGGGTTCCATCCTCAGCACCCTCCATCCCTACAAAAAACTTGACTTTTCCAAGATTATAGCTAATGAACAGCACAAGTAAGGCCTGGGTTTTCCTGTTATGCATCCAGTGTTCTCACCTCTATGTTATACCAAGTGGCTTTGCCTGCTTCGGGTTTCACAGCTGTGTCACTGCACTCTCCAGGATGAAGTCCAGAGCTGAGGGTGATCACAAGCAGTAGAGACAATATAGATCTAAACCTGCAGCCTCACCAGCTATGAGAGCCAGAGGGGATGAGATGCCCAGGGATACACAGAAGGACTGACCCAGAAAAAAGTGAGCCTGCCCATCACCAACATAGTCTTTTTTAAGGTACTTCAACTGTAAAACTACACACCCAGTTTTATCTTCTACATCCAGGAAATGATGTTGACAATTTCATGGAAAGTCAGAGTCTTCAGAATGAACTTTTAGTGACATAACTTTGCAAAACAGTTTGAAAGATCTAAGCTTGTTCAACTAAAGAAAAAATTGCTTACTATAAAAATTCAGCAATTAAGAAAGCAGAAAGCAACTTAATATGATCTCAATGCTAAAGAAACACATAGAAATACTCAAATTTACATGGAAATCTACATTGTTCAAATAAAATATTTTACTCAGAAAAAAAATAAAACAACTATTACTATGTATTGAGTGCCAAGTCTGTCCAAGGTTCAACAGTGGGTACTTTATATTTGAGTACACTTGTATACTGCCTCAGTCCTCAAAACAACTCTAAAATATTGTCTGCATTTTACAGGCCAAGTAAGTTGAGAGTTGCCTTTTTTTTCCCCCTGTAAAAAAGAAAATATTGTAACTTAGTCCTATGTGACTGTACATCATATGGGAAATTGTGGGTTCTTCCTTGGTAACTCTTTAAGACTGATTAAGGGCATTAATTTGCACATTATCACACAAGCAATATTCTGACAATTACTAGTGTCACCAAAAACAGATCCCCAGTGTACTTTTCTGCTTTTATAGGCTCCATCTATTTTGGATCTTTTTAATATGTAAGATCAACCAGGTAAACACAAAGACATGAACAAAACATATATGCACCTCACATGAAAAACTGTTGAAACTTCTATATTACACAGCATTTTAAAGTATATTTTTCAATAATGTAAACTTTTTAAATATCTTGGCAAAGATTATTTATTTTGTTAAAGTATTATTTCATTCCTTTTAGGGTTTTAAGAGTTTGATTTTAGTAATAAACAGACCTGGTGTTTTTCTAATTATGAAAATTATCATGATCATATTAGGTGGTAAAAGTCTGAAGAGATCTTAAAGTTAGGCTTCTAATAAGCTGGATTACAAAGTTACAAGTCACTACACATTTATATGTTACCAGTGACATATGAGTTTGTCATTTTAAAACTAGTACAACTCTACTACTGTAGGCAATAATATCTACTTTTTGTCTTATCTAGCCCATCAACAAATGTTTAAAACTAAAACCTTTAGCCTACTCTCTTTAGTTCTCACACAACTCCTTGTAGACATATCCTAGGGATTTTTTTTTTTTGTACTGGGGATTGAACTCATAACCTTGTGCCTGCCAGCCAGGTGCTTATGCCATTGAGCTAAATCCCTGGCCCTATTTTTTGAGACAGGGTCTCATAATGCAATTCAGGTTGGCCTTGAACTCATTTTGTAGCCCATGCTGGTCTCAAACTCACAACGATCCTCCTGCCTCAGCCTCCTGAGTGCTGGGATTAAAGGCATGTGTTACCATGCCCAGCTTTTATCCTAGGAATTAACACACATTTCTACTTAACTTCTAAGTGTGCTTTAAGGGTAAATCAACATAATCAGCTAAAAGAAAATCTTTTTCCATCTCCATTGCCTTCAATCTCATCTCCATGAACAAGTCCAGGATATATACACACTCATGTTTATGGCAGCAGAATTTATCGTAGCTAGATTTCAGAGTCAGACCATCATTTTCCACATTTGTGATGCAACTAATTTATACCAACAATTAAAAACTCATCAAGAGGTTTATCAGTTATCAAGAAAAATGTTACACTTAGTCTTAAAAGAATTTTATAACTGTATGAGACATCAGAGATCAGCTAAACTTTCAGACTACTAAAATGAGAAATAAGGAGCCAAGAGAGAGAAAAGCTTGTCTATTGCTCTGGCTGGTAGCAGATGTTGGTATCATCCATGTGGTGCTGGTTTTAGGTGCATGCAGAATGCAACAGTTACGGGATTGAAGAAGGCTTCCACCCAGATTTCAGAAGGCCTGGGAAGGTAGTCAGTATGCCCCCGAGATGGCAATGTGTGAAGATGTGAGTGTGAAGTCAAAGGTGCAGTGGAGACCTCGGAAGTTTGGAGAAGAAAGGAGAGTGGATTGTCTGAGGAAAACTGCAAGGAGGAAGCAGAGATAGTCTAAGAGAGAAGCCATGAGAGGTACAACCACCATAAGTGCCATAGGGGCAGAGCCACCCAAACCCTTTGGAGTTCACATCTTGCCACAGATTGCCTTGGATACTGCACATAGGACTACAGGAATGATTGCCCTGCTGGATTTGGACTTGCTTTGGTCCCATTCCTCTGTACCCCATTTGTAACTTTTAGAATAGAAATGTCTATCTCGTTCCATTGAATACTGGAAGGGTTTACCTTTCTTTTCATTTGTATAGGAGTTCACAGCTAAGAATTTGTCTTACATCTCAGAAGAGACTTTGGACTTGGACTTTTCAGCAATGCTGAAACTGTTAGGACTTTGGCAACTCTTGGAGATGGACTAAATGCCTTTTGTATAAAGGGATGTACATGAGTGTTTAGGGGGTCAGGGGTGGAATGTTGGGGTATTTTATCTCAGCAAGAGAAAAGTAACTAAGACTGACAGCCTGGGACTCTTTGTTCTAATCCAAGGGCAATAGGTCAATATAGACAACAAGTTCTTTCTCCTTAGGGAACTATCAAGGATATATTCTTTCCCATCTTGCTTTACTGGCATTCTCCTTCATACAAAATAAAGTGCATGGCAATAATAACATACCTGATAAAATTTTCCATCTGATTATTTATGTGAAAAGAAAGAACAGAACCTAGACGATTCCAATTGCCTAGTTCCACTGAGTCTTAATAAAACATTTTTGAAAATTTAAAATTTTTGTCAGATGTAGTGGAATATGCCTGTAATCCCAGCACTCTAGAGGGTGAGGCAGGAGGCCTGCCTGAAGTTCAAGGCCAGCCTGGGCTACATAGTGAGTTCAGGACCAGCCTGAATTACACAGTGAGACCCTGTCTCAAAAAAAAAAAAAAAATTAAACTTTGAATGGCCAAGAGGAAGAAATTTTCTGAAGACTATTTTAATGATCAAAAATGGGTTGACAATCTTTCTTCTGTAAAGACAAAGATCCTAAGTATTTTAGTTATATGACTAAATGGTCTCTCTTAGTTACTAAACTACTGCTGAATCAAGAAACTAGCCAGAGGACAGTACCAGAATGAATGGAAAAGGCTGAGTGTTCCAATAAAACTATACAAACAGGTAGTAGGCTGGATTTGGCCCATAAACTATTCTTCGTATTCTCTGATCTAAAATTCCTAGCAATGTAAGAGAGTTTGAAACCCAAATTTAAAATTTAGTAACACACAGCATGTCTCATTGCAAATCACATTCCTTGTAGGAACCTAGTTGATTTTTTACACAGATTTGTGTTTTAATCCAAGATTTTCCTATTTGCTTTTTCATCTGTATCATATAAATATAATAAAGATGCCTAAATCCATTAAAAATAGAAAACTTCTACTGAATTTTATGGAAAAATTTGAGTGCTAAGCTGCAGAACGTTAGTTTTTCAATTTCCACTAAATTTGTAATAGTTTTTCTTGTCCTTCCATAGATTTTATTAGAGTTTTCTAAAAAAACTATCAAGTTGAATTCTTATAAACATTGATACCACTGTAATTGACCCATTAACTTGAATAACTGTTTTTGTTCATAGTTTAGAATGTTCTCCTTATTTGGATATTTTTATTACATACTAATCTTTGGTTATGATTATAACTTGGGTTAACTACAACTATTATGTAACTTTGTAATTTAGCATGCAATTCAAGTACAAATTATGATTCACTCAATTAGTACTTGTAAGTAATTCTCTGCCTTTTCTAAAATGTTCAGACCAGATGCATAAGACTACATAAAGTTTACTAACATCTCTACTGTTTTGATACATACAAATTAGAAAATGTCCTCTAAAACTAAAACTGTTTTTTCAGTATAATTTTAATTTTAATCTAGTCAATTTTAATTCATTCTGAGTATAGTTTTTATGCTCAACAGGTCTAAATAACTGATTAAAAACTTACTGACTGCAGATACATCGAAAAAGCTACATGCCTATGGTAGTTTGTGATTCTACTGCAGTGAACATTGTGGAATACTTTTTAAGTTAAGTGAAAAATCAAGCATTTTGATTTTTCATTCCTTGTTCCTGAGTCTTTTAAAAATAACAGATTGAAGGAAACAATGTAGGAAAAAAAGTTTTCATTTCAAACTTTCAGTGAATTTGGTAAGGGCATGATGTCAAAGGAAAGAATTTTTAAGATAAAAGATGTTCAGAGATGGGACTTAACTCAACAATCAACTTCTTCCTTCAAAGATTTTTGAAATTTTCATGAGGAGAATAAATTGGAAATTAAAGCCAGCTGGAACCAAGGTATATATAAAGCTTTTGAGGTGTCTAATGTTGAAAATATTAAGTTGACTCTAGTTTTTTTTTTTTTAAAGTTGGAAACAGGAAAGGAAAATTTTTGTCCTGGAAATGTGTTCTCTGATGCAAACAGAAATCCATCTTCCAGAAGAAGTAGAGATGAGTTGTCTTGATTTAGTTTTTTTGGAAACAGACAAGAAGAATATGAATTTGTTAAAAAAAAACCTTTCTTCTAAGTATTATTTTATAAGGTCTGAGATGTACTTTTCTTTATGAAAATTATCCTAGCCTCAAGATTTTCATAAAAATTAACTGGAAGCACTGAAATAAATTTTTCGAAAGAAGAAGGGTATAGAGAAACTTAATTTTTAAAAGTTATATAAAAAGATTTTAGTAACTGGTGCTTTCAATTTGATATCTTATTTACTCTTCAAAAATTGCTTTCCTGTTTAAGAACACAGAAACATTCAAATATTAAACGTGTTCCACAATATGTAGTATTAGTAAAACTCTACAATCCTCAAAGTGGAAGTAATAGATTTTCTGCAAGGATACTGATAAAATCAGTTTCAATCTTCTGTAAATTAATAATAGAGGAATAAAATTTTAGAATTCATACTGTAAACTTGAGAGGACACAACTGCCGAACACTAATTAAATAGCACATTTTTAATTATTAATAAGAATACTAAGAGTAGTTTCTAGGTATTATTTAATAATGTGGTGAAGATGACAATCATAGCATATATTTAAATAGTACACAGTGTACATAGAGCTGACTGTAGCTTCTATTTATGTTAACTCTGTAAGGTTGGTATTAATTTTCCTTCACATATAATAGGAAACAAGTACACAGAAGTGAAAAATTGGTTCAAATGTAACCTAATATTGTTATGATCTTGTTGTAAGTGTAGTTACTTAATGAAGATCATTACAGGTGACAACTAGCTTATATGACTGACACAAATGAATATTATTCCTTTAATGTGATTTACAAGAGCATGCAAATTAAATGGTAGTTTTAAATTCTTTTCAACAGTTAATTTACCTCACAGAAGATCTAGATAACAAAAAATCATTTTTCCTCTCTTACATGAAATATTTATTATGATATAACACCCTTCAATGGGAAAGTAATATGATTTTAAAAATTTATCCAAGTTGATCAAAGAAATATTAGCCAAAAATAATCTTGAGTTTGCTGTGTTACATAATTTCTCCTCTCCAGATTTAGAACTTGAATAAAGACTAGCTGTATACTGTTAAAAGATATTAAATATGTATAAACAATCCTAATGTCCATCAGTAGGTACATAGATAAAGAATACACTATGTAAATACAACAAAATACCACTCAGTGCTAAAGAGGGTAAATTCTATGTACATGACAATATGTACGTAAGGCCATTATGGCAAAGGAAATAAGCCAGCCACAGAATGACGCATACTGCACAATTCCACTTGTATGAGAGAACTAAGACCCCCAAATCCACACAAAGAGTGAAATGGTGGCTACCAGGAGCCAGAGGAAGGGGAAATGGGCAATCAAGACAATTGATCCAAAGTGCCAAGTTTCAGCTTCAAAGCAAGATGAATAAGCTCTAAGGATCTGTTCTACAGCAAAACAGCTACCATCAACGGTAATGTGTTACAGACCAATAAGTGTCCTTACACAAAATAGAATAAAATAATTATTAAAAAAGAAAAGAGATAAAAGGGTATACCCTTTCAAAAAGTCCTTAATTTATTTCAAATCTATGTTTTCATTATTGCAAAGAAACACATGGAGACTATCTATATTTTATTCACTGCATTACTATTTTTGAGCCTGATTACTCAAAACAAATCCTACATATCCTAACTGAAAAGCCAGTTGACTCGCCATACCTACTGTTGAGAATTTGGATACATGCTTTGCAAAACACTCTCAGATAAGATGCGCAAAGACGTTAACTCTATACAAAATGCTTCTGGGAATAGTTCATTATCTGGAAGAACTTCATAGCATATTTTTTACTCTGGTGAAAAATTCTTTGTTGAAGCTAATGGTAGAGATAGAGGGCTAAGATTTTCTTTTCTTTGTATCATACCAAATGGGTCTGCAAGTTGAGAATGGGAGTCAAGTGGTGTCAGGAGCTTTTACTACACTTCTCGTGAGCCACTTAACTGCCACCTGTAGAATAGTAGCTTCCACTCTCTGTCACTAAGTTTACATAGCTTTCATCAAATATTTTCCTATATACTATGTTTTATGTTTGTTATGTTAAATTATGTAACACATGACACAGGTTGTATTTACACATATGTAATAAGGTACATAAAAATATACTAAGCATATAAATAAAACATACTAAAGGCATGAAAAGCATTATTACGTATTTTATTATACAATATATAGTAGTGTAGTACTCTTGCAAGTTGCGTTCTTGCATATTATTTAAGAAGACTAAAGATTTGCTTATAAAACAAGTGAAGTTTATTATTTTTAGCGGCTACTCAGGCTCACTTATTAATATTTATATTACAAAGCTTTAATATAAACTAAATTCTGTTATGTATATATGAGTTATGTTTTTGAAATGAAACTGTGGTAAGAGGGCCTTAATTTGCTAACTATAATGAAATCCATTAGAACCAGAGTGGGTTTAACACAGAAAGTTTATTAGAAATTAACAAACATGTAGCAAGAATACCTCTGAAAATCTAGAACCATCTAATATTTTCATGAATGTAATGTTAAACTGGAAATTCCTGAGAGCATACTAAGAAATTATTCACTGTTGCTTTTCCAGGGACAGATGAAATCTACATTTATTAATGTAAAAATTAAAATATATACAACTATATCAGGGAAATAATCTTAGAAGAAGATTCTTACATGATAAAGGGCATTTTAAACATTTTTAAAGTTCATATTATTGTATGGAAGGTACTTCGTGTGGTTTTGGAAGCAGAAATTAAAACTTCAGAAGATACTTACCCTTTTCTGCTCTTTTACATACTCAATCAGTTCATCTCTTGTTCTTCTCACTGCCTCCTCCACAGCTTTTTCACTTCGCTTCTGCTCTTCTACTATTGCTGCCTTAACAGTTTCCTGTTTTGGGAAAAGGAAGACAGGTAGGTTTGCAGCAGCGGGTATTTATGTCCACTTTACATAAACAAAGAATCCTCAATGGCCAGGAGCTCATGCTATTCAAAGCCAATCTTTAAATGGGATATGAACTTCTAAAATTCTTTTGCAACCTGTTAGAGATTTTAAGAACTCTCTTTCCCAAACTGGGTAAAAGGAAAAAGAAGTGGAATAAGCCATTTACTACAGGGAGTGCTGGACAGACTCTAATGGCTTCCTCACCAACCTTTCATCTATATTCACATGATTGATTCCTTCCTGTACTCTGCATTATTCACATAGTATTTCTAGCTTGTGTTTATTCTTCCAAGAATACTCTAATGCTCTAGCTTTTTATCCACATTTAATGTTGCCATCATACAATAATCAACTGTGATCTGATAGGTAAGATTTACTGCTATTATTTATATTGTTACCATCCTTTCTCTAGTGGAGAGCAAGGAAATGCATTAGGAAGTCTTTAAGTTTCTCAGAATTGTTTTCATTTTTGATTTTTTTTCCCTAAAGACAGGGTCTCACTTTGTAGCCCAGGTAGGCCTTGAACTCAAAGTGGTCCCCAGTGCTGGGATTACAGACAGGTATGTGCCACCATGCATAATTTTTTTCTTGAGAACTTTTTCTTGTGGTATGTTGGTGGTTACTCAATTTTGGACATGCATACATATGCCAGAAAAATTAGTATCTTTCTATTCTGAATTTCTTTACTGTACAAATTTGGAAAATATGAAAGATACGAGCACAAACCATATACAAATAGATACTTGGATACGAAGATGATATGACCTAAACTGTACATGTTATTTTTTAAATCTAGCAATTTTCACTTGACTTATTTTGAATGTTTTGAAGGTATTTTATATTATTTTATAATGATTTCTATCCCATTATCAAGTTATACAATAATTTATCAATCTTTATTCATGACATTTTGGTTGTTTTAAATGAAGTAAAGCAGTAATGAACATCCATACATGTGTATTTGTGGTACATGCTGGATATTTATTTGGGATTGATTAAAAAAGTGAAATCATCTTGGCCAAAAGAATATGAACTCTCTTATAGCTTTTGACATTCTGTATAAATTTCTTCACATGATGACCCTTCTGAAAAGGGCTAATTTCCTAACATCCTTGATTACATTTAGTTTTATTATCTTTAAAAATCTCTGAATATTAGGGGTAGACCAGTATCTTATTTTGCATTCTTAAAAGATTATTGTGTGATGTTGAACATTTTCCCAGTATACCAGCAACAAACACTGTTGTTTGCCATTTACTCAATCATTCCCTCTACTCACTTTAGTTTTGGTATACTCATCATTTTTGAGTTCCTTTCCTACTATGTAAAATTCAGTGACAATGTTGAAAGGGTATATTACTTGCTGCCTTAGTTACTTTTCTCTCATTGCTGAGACAAAACACCTGATGCCCAAAATTAGGGAAGGAAAGGTTTATTTCTTACAATATTGGAGGTTTCAGTCCACACTCAGCTGGCTGCAAGGCAGAGTGGCATGGCTGGGGGCGGCCATTCATGGCAGCTGCAAACAGTCAGGAGTGAACCAGCAAGAGAGGGAGGACACACCTTCTTCCTGCCCTTACATTGTAGGTCGGCTCCACCCCTGGGCGAGTGCCACACTCATACCATCAATCCCAGTGCCAGACAACAAACCAGTCACAAATGTCAGACTCAGCCCCATTCATGATTACATGAGGCTTAAGTGGGGGGCCATCTGAATACACTATAACATTCCACCCCTGACCCCTAAAGACTCATGTACATCCTTAATACAAAAGACATTTAGTCCATCTGTAAGAGTTGCCAAAGTCCTAACAGTCTCAGCATTGCTGAAAAGTCCAAGTCCCAAGTCTTCTCCGAGATCTATGGCAAACTGTTAATTGTAACTCCCTGTACAAATGAAAACAAGTTAAACATTTCCAATATGCAAAGGCACAAGATAAGCATTACCATTATAAAAGTTACAAACAGGGCAATATAAGCATTGGAACCAAAGCAAATCCAAAATCCAGTAGGATGAACATTAAGTCCTGGAGTTTCATGATCAGCATCTGAAGCAATCTGGTTGTAAGCTCCAAAAGGCTTGAGTGATTCCACCCCCACGGCACTTCCAGGGATTTCAGTTCCCACAGCTTCTCTCTTAAGCCCATTCTGCTTGGTTTTTGCAGTTTTCCTTGGATGATCCATGTGCCTGGCTTTTCCAAACTTCTGGTGTCCCTGCTGTACTTTTGGTTTTACCCTTACATCCTTACATATTGCCCTCTCAGGGGCACACTTTCTGGTATCCCAGGCCCTCTGAAATTGGGGTGGAGCTGCCTTAACCTCAGAACTTGTACATTTTCCTTACACTTAAAACCAGTGCTGTGTGGATGCAGCCAAGGTCTGCTGCCAGCTGGAGCAGTAGCCAGGATTTCTCTCTCTTGGCTGTAGGGGTTGAGTGCCTGACCACTGAACTCTCTGAACCTGATTGTGAGGAAAAGCTTCTCTATGCCACCACCATTCTGGAACCGGGTGTGGCCACCACCATTTTGGAACCTCCTGGGGCCTCCGTTGCCACTCTGGAATGTGGCACTCTGCAGCTTTCTCCTCTGAGCAAATTCATTCACTTCTGCAGTTTTGAGGCTGCAAAGGGTGGAGATCCACTGCTTCCTGGGATGGCCCCAGGCTATCTTTTTTATTTCTTTGTTCCTTTTCAGCAATTGAGGTCTCAGCTCTATCTTTAAAGTCCACAGCTTTCTGGCCAAACTCACAATGTTTTAAATCACCATGCTGGGCTTCTTGCTCTTGATTTGCAACATAAATCTGGCTAAAAGCCCCCAACAATAGCCATACCACTGCCTCAACATGAGACTGTCTTGAAATTTCTTTTTCCAGATTAATCAGTGCATCATCCTTAATCTCAGTCTCAGGCAAAGTCTCTGGGCACAAACAAAATGCAGACAAACTTTCTACCAAGCCAAAACACCCATTGTGTGGAGCCCAACAACCAATGCAGTCCTTCTTCCCAGTAGGAACCTCCCAAGGCTGGTCTTTACCAGCAGGCTTTCCATCTGCCTTCTAGTCTTCTGAGCTCTGACCAGAATCTCCCATATAGAACAGCCTAAGCTGTTCCAGAGCCACCCTTTCAGGTGACATCTCTGAACCATTCCAAACTCTTTCCACAAACCATTTCCAAAAGCTCTTGAACCACATGGTCAGGTTTAGTCAGAGCAAAGACCCTACACGATTGGTACTAAATTCTGTCTTAGTTACTTTTCTCTCATTGCTAAGACAAAATACCTGATGCCAAAAATTAGGGAAGGAAAGGTTTATTTCTTACAATATTAGAGGTTTCAATCTATACTCAGCTGGCTGCAAAGCAGGGTGGCATGGCTGGGGGCAGCCATTCACGGCCACTGTGAACAGCAAGGCATGAACTGGCAAGAGAGAAGACACACTTTCTTCCCGCCCATATACCATATGTCGGCTCCACTCCTTCTCAGGTGCTGCACTCACACCACCAATCCCAGTGCCAGACAACAAACCAATCACGAATGTCAGACTCAGCCCTGTACGTGATTACACGAGGCTTAAGTGGGGGCCATTCAAACACAGTATAACACTTGCAAAATTTACTTTTATTTTCAGTCACTAGTTCCATTGATAAAATAAGTCTACAAAGTCGTTTCCATAATTACTGGAAGACATTATGGCTGAAAAAGTATAGTGATTTAAAAAAATGAGGACAAATAAGTACTTACAATGCAAGTATCTGCTATTAAAATTCATATTTACTTCATACTCACAAATTTTGAATTGGAAAATTTTTAGATTTTAAAATGATAAAAAATATTACATATATTACTAAGCACTCTAAAATAAAAAGCCACTAATAATTTTGCAGTGAAGAGTATGAATATCCACACAATCTGAGTAAATTAGAAGTATAAATAGCTTCAAATCAGTTCAGATCAGGTTTTGCTAATAGTTGAACACAAAAAAATGTGGGTTTTAGGGTCTTTGGAATTTTAAAATTTGGAATTTAGAATACGGAATTTTAGAATATAAATATTGTGCACTTCTTATTACTTGAATGTACAGGTTAAATACAAAACATTAAATAACAACCAAAATTTCTCCCTTGAAAGGTACACAACAATAAGTCTGCGAAGATCTCTAACTGAAAGCAAAAGGATCAATTTAAATAAATGTACTTTTTTGTTCTTCAACTGGCATTTCTGAGGGTGGCTGAGAATATATATGAACTTCTCAGTCCGTAATTTTTAGGATCTCCCATCCTCATCTACTGAACTGGCAAAACATAACTATAGAACTTGCTCTGTTTCTCACCTCCTGAGTGATAAATTAGGTAAGAAAGGATATTAAGAAAAATTACTGCTTAATACCCAATTCCTTTAAATTTGATACAGAAGTAAAGTTTGATTTTCTAATCGGACCAAATTCTGAGTGTTGGAATTATCAAATTTTGTGTGCCTATATATAAATGCCCATGGATACCTGCCCACATTTGTTGTTGACTCCATGAATGAAGTATTTCCTCCTTGAGTCATCATAATGAAGCTTAAAAAAAAAAAAAAAACGAAAGTACAGGATCTGGGGATTTAGCTCAATGGTACAGCACCTGCCTGGCAAGTGTGAGGTCCTCAGTGTAATTCCCAGTACACGCCCCTCCCCCACAAATAAAAAAACAGAAATGAAACAGAACAAAACAAAACACCAGTACATGCGCTACCACCAAGAGAATATTCAAACAGGCAGTTCTAAGAGAGCATTTTCTTGACTATTTTAGTGATGGCAATGCCACTGTAAAATAGTACATTCTCTAAGCCAGAGTTTCTTGACTCGGTCCTATTGACACTTCTTTGCAACAAGGAGTGCCCCATGGTAAGCAGTATACCTGGTATCTGCCCACCAGATGGCCTCCAGCGGACAAATCCAAACCTAAGATGCACAGCCGGAGTGGGGAAAGAATCTCAAGTGCATATATGCTATGTACTGCATCTGTTAAATATATCAGTTATGCTTGTCAGGTTTCAAATGTTTTTTTTTTCAACAGAATATATATACATATATATAAAATCAAATGCTTATGTAACTAGTTTGTAAATGTGACAAAAGTTCTATATATTAACTTAAAAAAATGAGCAGCATAAGTTTCTACAATTTATTAAGTAGGTCATGTTAAAAGTCATTTAGGGCTGCCTGGTGTGGTGGTGCACACCTGTAATCCCAGCACTCAGGAGTCTGAGGCAGGAGGATCACTGTGTGTTTAAGGCCAGCCTGGTCTACAAAGTGAGTTCAAGGCCAGTCTCAAGTGTATAATGAAAATTTGTCTCAAAAAGACAAAAACCAAAACAAAACAAAAAGCTCCTTTAGGGCTAAAAACATGAAATTTTGGGTATTTTTAAATTTCCCTTATTGCTTAACAGTATAGTTTTGCTGTAGTATCCATCATATCCACTATATGTCTCAGAAATTATGGATCCAATAAAAGGTCTATGATTGTATATTCTTTATCAGTGCATTTTTCCAAGGATTATAAACCCATTTATGAAAAACAAATCTTAGTAATCAGCTCCAATGATAAGAGGTTTAAGCTACATCATAATGCAGTTGTTTAAATGTGTGATAATTTATTTTGCTTCTATACAAAATGGATGCATATTATCTAATTACAAGTTGCACATGCTATGGAAATGCACCTTAGAAAATGAGTGACAAATTACAGAGGCAAAGATTGGCTATCACATGCTATACAGAGTTCTAATTTGTAGTAAGCAACAGAAACTGTTGTATTTTCTCAAATTAATTTCAGAAATCATGTGTGAAAGCGTTCCCGATACTGCAAGCTTTTTAGTCTTCTCTTGCCAAGTTTATAATTTACTTATAGAAACAAAACCAGAGAAGCAAATGTAAGTTTAGTAAAAGAAGTTTCAAAGCACACAACAGTTAATGAGCGTGGTGATATCAGAATGCGTCTCCCTATGTCAGAGAAAGCCTTGGAAAAGAGGAGGGTTCAGGTCTGACATCTAGCAGGTGCTTCAGAGCAATGTCATGAGAATGAAGACCAAGGGTAGACAGAGTAGTTTATCCTATTACCTACAAACAAAATCTACATGGTATTTGGCAAAACAGTCTAAAGAGAAAAGTGTACACACATTTTCATTCTTTTCCTATGTAGGAGATGTATTTTTTAGACAAGCACCATCCCATCCATGTTCACAGCCACTAACTCTGATCTAGGGTACAGGTGTCAGAATTCTGTGTCTGCTATGGTTGTGTAAAAATAGAACAGCTCTACTGAGAGCTGAGAGAAACATTTCTGTATTATTCACACTTTCTTTCCTAACTAATATTCAGTACTTTGGATTGAGTGATTTGGGGGTAATGGACTCTTGCTGTGATGGATATAGACTTTTGGCTAAGACAGTAGGAAAATGAGTAGCATTCTAGGGTCCATAGTAAACAACTCTCTACTTGTATAATTAGAAATGCAGAATTTTAGTAAGCAAGTCTTCTTTCATAGATATTAAAGAAGCATACAGATTTTTAAAAAAATGCTGGGCACGGTGGTGAACATGCCTGTAATCCAGGCATTCAGGAGGTTGAAGCAGGATTACCAAAATTTGAGCCTAGCCCGAGCTACACAGTGAGTTCAAGGCCAGCCTGAACTACACAGCAAGACCCTGTCTCCAAAACTAAAAGCACATAAATAAATAAATAAATAAGAGTGGTGACTGTATTTAATTAGATTCAACATAGGGAAAGAAATAGAATAGAGTTTTCCTTCAGGGCAAGTATTAAATTCTGTGAAAATGAGCAGAGTCTCTGCACTCAAAGACTGCACAATTTACTTGGGAAAAAAATACACAGACTAAATCTTAACAAAGTACTGTAAATGTCATAACAGAGGTATAAAGTACTACAGAAGAAAGAACAGAGAGGTAGGATGTTAGGATTCTGGAAGAACTGTTTTAAATCAGGAATCACCCAAGTATAAAGGGGAAAGGAAAGAGGGATAAGGGTAAGCTAGGGCCTAGGTCACAGTGATGAGGGAAGTAAGAAGTACAGGTATTTAATCTCACAAAAACGCAAAGTATAAAGGAAAAAACTATCAGAGAAGAGGATGATGAGGTGAGCAACAGATAATCTGCAGCTTTTTGTGTCATATATGTATATGTCCCATGCTTCACTTTTCTCATTTGTAAAAGCAAAATAGTATCTTTAAGTACAGGCAGTTATAATGATTAACTGAGTTAATCTGTATCAGGCACACAGTAAATGCTCACTGAATCTAAAGGTTGTAAAGTACCTTGAACTTCATTCTTATACAGTTTACACTGACAGTGTCATGCCCTGAAGAGGTCTGTACTATTCAGTACTTTCTGTGACTCTGAAAGATGGACTTGTAGGGGCTGAAACTGGAGTCAAGGAGACCAGTTAGGAGAATATAATACTGCAGCAGTCCAGAAAAGAGACAGTTAACTACAATGAGTGGACAAAACTTAAGTCATATGCAAAATATCTATGCAGAAAAATTAGCAGAAGATAGTGAATGAACAGAAACTGCCAAAGAGGTACAGAAGGGGAGGAGTTAACTATATAAAAGCAATCAACAAAAGAGTCAAGGAAATAAA
This sequence comes from Dasyprocta punctata, assembly GCA_004363535.1. Taxonomy (NCBI): domain Eukaryota; kingdom Metazoa; phylum Chordata; class Mammalia; order Rodentia; family Dasyproctidae; genus Dasyprocta; species Dasyprocta punctata. The sequence continues at coordinate 21,266 of RJWM01013197.1, read as the reverse complement.
CCATATAACCATTGATATTAACTTTTACGCTACAATGAAACTAGTCTGCATAGAACTTTACATCTTCTTGTTAAGTGATACAATAAACTAGAAGATGTAAACATAAAATTCTAAAGAGGATTTTTTTTTTTGGGTACCGGGGATCGAACTCATGACCTCGTGCTTACCAGGTAAGTGCTTGTCTTAGTTACTTTTTAGTCTTTGCTGAGACAAAATACCTGACACCCAAAATTAGGGAAGGAAAGGCTTATTTCTTACACTTCTCAGGGGGTTTCCATCCATACTTAGTTGGCTCCAAGGCAGCATGGTGTGGCAGGGCCACCATTCATGGCCACTGCCAAACAGCAAGGTGCACTAACCAGGGAGAGAGGGAAAGAGAGGGAGCATGACTTCCTTTCATCCTTATCCTGTATGTCGGCTCCACCCGTGGGTGGGTGCAGCACTCACACCACCAATCCCAGAACTAGACAACAAACCAATCACGAATGCCAGACTTAGCCCCGTCCAAATTAGGAGACCTTGTGGGGGGACACAGGATCAACCAATTCAGCGCTTGAGCTGCTGAGCTAAATCCCCAGTCCCAAAATTCTACAAAGAACCTACCCAGAGGCTTTTCTTTCCTGTCTTCTTTTCTGTATACATTCAAAACAACAGCCCAGACATGGCTCTTTCCAGGTAGGCACACTCTGCCTTGCTAAAGACAAGATCTGTGTTTGCAGAAAGCCAAAGCAACTGTTTTTCAAAGGTTAAGTTCAAACTGGTCACTACATACACTTCCGAGACCTAACAGACTATACATGTAGTCATTAAAATGTGTTTAGGTCAATTACAAAGCATATCTTTGGGAAAATCACACACATTAATAGGTGCAAATCAGTTATTTTCACAAACAAGAAAAGTTGCTGCAGGACCCTGAGAGCAGTATGTCTGGTCCCCTTCACCTGTCTGCTTCCCTCTGAGCTGTCCCCCAAGCAAACACCCCATACAATAGGCTTCCCTACCTCCACTCTGGCTCTTGGTTTGGGTGCTCATCTTCATGACACAACCATACACAGTGTTTAAGTTGTCCTTTATTGTTATTAATTAAAGCCAAAGTTTATTGACTGGGAAAGAATTGAAGCCAACTATCTACTCTATTCATGACTCTCAGACTCTAAATTCTCTAAAGATTTTAACAGACACAGGCATTATGCATTCTAAACATATGGTCAGAAACAAAACTAACATTTTCACAAATACTCCAACAACTCTTTAAGGAAGCATGCAGCTGTTCTTGCTTCCTCTGTGAGTTATAACTCCGCAGAGCTAGTCACAGGATCAAAAGGATGGTTTGCTCGAGGTGATGGGAAACCACACAAACGAAGGAAGGCCAAGATTTGAAGCTAACTTACAGGTTAGACAAAATAAGCCAGTCTTTGTATTTTCCCTGAACAAATTTATAACTGCCTAATTTCATAAAAACTGTTATTAAATGTTAATATATGTAAACACATAGAAACAGAAAACAGCATGCACACAATGTGCCCCTCAGCAGTTTAACAATGACTATGACCAGTAATGCTGAAGTCCCTGACCAAGGTGAATTCTACCCTCACAGCTTCCCAAGCCCATTACTACTTTTATTCTTTTCCTAATTTTTAAATTTGTTTAAGTAAAAAAACAAAAACAAAAACAAAAAAAACCACATATAACAAAGACAAAACGCAAAAGAGACAAATGACTAGAGGAAATGCACAACAGTAACATTGCAGGTTTACAAAACAGGATGATACAAACTTGACAATGGTTGCAATATTGCGTATCGTTATCTTTAAAATGGTCATTTACAATAACAGATATAAACATGTAAAATTGATCTAATCATGTCAGTATTAATTGTTCTTTCTTAATAATGAATACATTCAGCAGTGTGTTCATTTTAGTTAACTGACATATACATATATACAGATTTATATCTTTTCCTTTTCCCTTTACTCTTTCCCCCTTTTCCCTTCCCAATTACTTTTGCTCTTCAAGCTGCTTTTTACCCTTACATAGTATTTATTATAGATTTTGGATCATATATACTTTTTCCGTTTCTTACAATAGGGAGACAATACGGTATTTACACATGTGGGTTTGATTTATATCACTTACGAGTATGGTCTCAAGTCATGACCATTTACTTATAAAAGTCTCAATGCAATCTTTCTTCATAGCTGAGTAGTACTCCATTGTATAAAAATACAACATCTTTTTTATCCAGTCTTTGATTGATGGGCACTTGGATTGTTTCCAAGATCTGGCTATTACAAATTGGGTTGCTATAAACATGAGTGCCACAGATATCACTGTGGTACGATGTTTTCAATTCTTCTGGGAAAATGCCCAGAAGTGGGATAGCTGGGTTGAATGGGATCTCTAATCCTAGCTTCTCAAGGAATCTCCACACTGACTTCCACAGTGGTTGCACCAGTCTACACTCCCACCAACGGTGGAGAAGAGTTCCTTTGTCACCACAACCCTCCAGCATTTGTTGTTGATTTTTTAATCTTGGCCATTCTTTTTGGAATGAGATGGAATCTCTGTGTTGTTTTAAATTGCATTTCCGAAATGACCATTGATGTTGAACATTTTTTCATATATTTATTTGCCATTTATATTTCTTTCTCTGAGAAGTGTGTATTCATCTCAGATGTCCATTTTTGGATTGAGTCCTTGAATTTTAGGGGCCTGATTTCTTTTAATTCTTTATACATTCTAGATAGAAGTCATTTGTCTGATGGACAATTGGCTAAGATATTTTCCCAATTCGTGGGTCTTCTTTTCACTCTGTTGGAGAATTCCTTTGACATGCAAAAACTTTTTAGTAAGATGAGATCCCAGTTGTTGATTCTGGAAAGTGTTTCCCGTGCAACTTGATTTCTGTTCATGAACTCTCTGCCTACTCCTTTGTCATCAAGATTTTTACCTACTCTGTCTTCTACTAAGTTTAGTGTCTCTGTTTTTATATTCAGATCTTTGATCCATTTTGACTTTATTTTAGTGCATGGTGATAGACATGGATCTAATTTTAGATTACGGCCTATAGAAAGCCAGTTTTTCCAGCACCATTTGTTAAACAGGCTATCTTTCAATGTACATGTTTGGCCCCTTTGTCAAAGATGAGGTGGCTAAGTGTGTTTGTAGTTGTGGCTGTATCTTCTAATGTAGTCCATTGATCTTCAGATCTGTTTTGATTCCAGTACCATGCTGATTTTATCACAGTAGCTTTGTAATATAGCTTCAAGTCGGGGATTGTGATGCCTCCTGCCTTCCCTTTGTTGCCCAGAATTGCCTTTGCTATTCTAGGTCTTTTCTGGTTCCAGATGAATTTCAGGAATGCTCTGTGAGGGAGGCAACTGGAATTTTGATTGGGATTGCATTAAATCTGTATAATAATTTTGGGAGAAGAGCCATTTTCACAATATTTTTTCTTCCTATCCATGAACAGGAAATATCTTTCCATTTTCTGAAATCTTCTTCGATTTCCTTCTTTAGAGTAATGTAATTTTCACTGTATAGATCTTTTACTTCCTTTGTTAGATTGATTCCTAAGTATTTCACTTTTTTGGATGTTATAGTGAAGGGTGTGGTTTCCCTTATTTCTCTCTGAGTGACTTTATCCAGCTACATTACTGAATTTGGTTATTACTTCTAGAAGTTTTCTAATGGATTTTTGGGGGTCTTCTATGTAGAGTATCATATCATCTGCTAATAATGATAATTTCACTTCTTCCTTTCCTATCCTTATTCCCTTTATTTCTTTCTCTTGTCTAATTGCTCTGGCTAATATTTCCAGCACTATATTGAATACAAGTGGTGATAATGGACATCCTTGTTTTGTTCCTGATTTTAGGTTGAAAGTTTTCAGTTTTTCTCCATTTAGTAAGATGCTGACTGTTGGTTTATGATATATAGCTTTTATCAGGTTGAGGTAGAGACCATCTACTCCGATTTTCTGGAGGGTTTTTATTATGAATGGGTGTTGGATTTTGTCAAAAGCTTTTTCTGCATCTATTGAGATGATCATGTGGTTCTTGTCCTTGGCCCTGTTGGTATGGTGTATTACATTTACTGATTTGCATATGTTGAACCATCCCTGCATTCCTGGGATGAATCCCACTTGATCATGATGCATAATGTTTCTGATAACTTGCTGTATTCTATTTGCCAGTATATTATTGAGGATTTTTTCATCTATGTTCATTAGGGAGATTGGTCTGTAATTTTCTTTTTTGGTTGGGTCTTTCTCTGGTTTTGGTATTAGGATGATACTTGTTTCCAGGAATGAGTTAGGGAGACTTGCTTTCCTTTTGATTTCATTGAAGAGTTTGAGGAGTGTTGGCATTAAGTCTTCCCTAAATTTCTGGTAGAATTCAGCAGTGAATCCATCAGGGCCTGGGCTTTTCTTTGTTGTTAGGGTCCTAATTACATTTTCAAGTTCATTAGCTGAGATTGGGTTATTCAGCAGCTTTACATCTTCTTGATTCAGCTTTGGTAATACATAGGTTTCTAGGAATCTGTCCATTTCTTCTGTGTTATCGAATCTATATGAGTAAAGGTTCTCAAAGTAGGTGTTGATGATATTCTGTATTTCCACAGGGTCTGTAGTGATTTCATCCTTTTCATTTCTTATTGCATGAATCTGAGTTTTTTTCTTTCCTCTTCTTCATAAGCCTGGCTAAGGGTTTATCAATTTTATTTACTCTTTCAAAGAACCAACACTTCAATTCATTAATTCTTTGTATTGTTTTCTTAGTGGCAATTGCATTAATTTTTGCTCTAACCCTAATAATATCCTCCCTTCTCTGGGTGAAGATTTATTTTGGTTATAGTTAATTGGGGTTCTGTATGCCTCAGTTTCCTGTATTTCAGATTCTCTTCCCATGTTTGGAAAGTTTTCTGCTATTATTTCGGTGAATAGTCTTCGCAGGTCATTAGTATGGACCCCTGCTTTTTCATTTATGCCTATTAATCTTACGTTATTTCTCTTGACATTGTCTTGCACCTGCTGAATTGTTGTTTCTTGGTTCCTTACTATTTTTAGGAGATCTTTTCTTTCTTAGCCATGATCTCCCATGCTGTCTTCAAGATCTGAGATTCTATCTTCAGCTTCGTTTACGTGGTTTTTCAAACTTTCCATGGAGTTTTTCATTTCCTGCATTTCCCTTTGCATCTGTTTCATGCATTATGTTTGTGTCTTATATTGTTCAAAGTTTCGATCATTTTCTTAAGTTCTATTTTTTATCTTGCTGTTCTTTAGATACACACAACATTTCTTTAATAATGATTCTCATTTCATTTTTTAGCTGAGAGAATATTTCTGATTTGAATTTCTCTATAGCTTCATTGAGCTGTTTCTTTACTGCATTTTCTACCATTTCAGAAAGTATAGTTGTGTGACTCCCAGTGTCTTCCATTTCAGTGTCCCTTGGGTTTGTTCTCAGTGGGCTGGGGGACTGAGACTGCCTCTTGGTCTTTTGTTTTGTCATTTTCTTCTGGAACCTATGTGGCTCTGTGTCCTGTGAGGCTGACTGGACATTCCCCTGGTGGGTTGCGCTGAGTCGCAGGACCCGGTAGAGCTGGATCCTGTGTGCAGCAAGTGAGGGCGGCCTCCCAGGATGTGCGGGTGGAGCCTCTGCCTTACTGGGTGGGGGCCAAGGCCTCCTGGTCCCAGAGAGCTAGGCAGAGTGTACCCTGGAGTGCGGTGCCACCTGAACCGTGAGTCTGGCTGCAAGGAGTTCAGACTTTCTAGTATGCCAGGCAAGCTTGGGCGAGTCCCAGGCCTACAGCGCCAGGGCCTTGCTCCTCACTGGGTGGGGCCTGCAAGCTCTAGGACCCAGCGGGCAGGCTGCTCCACTGAAGTATGGAGCTCGCGTGCACTCTGTGCTCTGGTGGGGGGAGCTCAAGCTCTCCAAAGCCCTGCAGCTATGATGGTCAGTCCCCGATGAGCAGCTCTGGGGTCCTGGGCTGGGCTGGGCTTAGTACCTCTGTGTCCTGCAAGGCTAGCCAGGCATTCCCCTGGTGGGTCGTGCTGAGTTGCAGGACCCGGGTAAAGCTGGATCCTGTGCACAGCAAGTGAGGGTGGCCACCCGGGGCATGTGGGTGGAGCCTCTGCCTTACTGGGTGGGAGCCAAGGCCTCCCAGTCCCAGGGAGCTAGGCATAGTGTACCCCAGAGTGTGGCGTCACCTGGACCCTGAGTCTGGCTGCCTTCTTTTCCTATTTAATAACATTCTTATGCCAATGTGACTGCTTTAGGCATTACTTCTGAATTTTAAGTATGTAGGATAAGAGATATGCCTTATTGTGGAGAACCATTCGAAAATGTAAGGCACAGACATTGTTAAGTCCTTCCTTCTCTACTCCCCAATCACATACCTGATGGCTTGTTTCAGTATATTTGTGGCTTACCTATAAATTACTTAGATCAAGGATCAGCAAACTATCTTCCATGAGCCAAACATGGTTTTCTACATGTTTGTGTACAATGCACTCAAAAACAACTGGTTTCACTTTTTTTTTTTTTACAAAAGGAAAATAAGAAATCAAAACATAAGAATTTCACACAAACCAACAAAACAGCAACAATCATTAGTATATTGGATATTCCTGAAAATTATTTAAGATAAAAAATATAAACATGAAAAATTATCTAACAAATTATCAACACAATTGTTTTCAAATGAACATTTCACATTAAAAATGAAATCTGAAGGTGACCCTGAGAAAATTACATTTCACTCAAAATTCTTTTTCTTTGTCACAACTAAGTTTTTATATACATAGATTTTATTTCAGATGACATCATACTCTACCTAGAAGATTCCAAAAACTCCACCAAGAGACCCCCAGATTCAATAAGCAGACCCAGCAATGCAGCTGGCCACAAAATCAACACTCAAAAATCAACAGCATTCCCATACATGAACAACAATCTTACTGAGAGAGAAATCAGGGAAACAACACCCTCTACAACAGCAATTTCCCTCTTAAGACTGCTTTGATTGTGTCCCACAAATTCTGGTATGTTGTATTGTTCTTGTCATTCAACTGTAGAAACTATCTAATTTCTTCTTTAATTTCATCTGTGACCCACTGATTGTTCAGAAGTGTGTTATTTAATTTCCATGTGTTAAGTTCTTGCGGTTTCCTTTGACATGGATTTCCAATTTCATTGCACTATGGTCTGATAGTATTCATGGGATAATTTCAATTCCTTTACATTGACTAAAGAATGTTCTATGAACCAGTACATGGTCTATTTTGGAGAATGTCCCATGTGCAGATGAAAAGAATGTGTATTTTGCTATTGTAGGGTGGAAGATTGTATAAACATCTACTAAGTCCATTTACTCAAAGGTTTGATTTAATTCTAATATATCATTGTTGATTTTTTGTTTAGTTGACCTTTCTTTTTGTTACAGCAGGGTATTGAGGTCTCCCAATACAACTGTATTAAGGTTTATTTGATTTTTCATGTCCATTAATAATTTTTTTATATAGCTGGGTGCACTAGTATTTGTTGCATATATATTTATGATTGTTATCTCTTCCTCTTGGATTGTTCCCTTTACCAATATTTGTCTCTCTTAATCAGTCTTGGGTTAAAATTAACTTTATCCGGAAATAGAATAGCTACCCCTGCTTTTTTTCTGGACTCCTGTTGCATGGAGTATTGTTTTCCATCCTTTAACTTTCAGTCTATGGGTATCTTTTTAAATTAAATATGTTTCTTGTATACAACATATTGTTGGTCCTTGATTCTTGATCCATTCTGCTAGTCTATGTCTTTTGACTGGTGAATTAAGACCATTAACATTGATGGTTAAAACTGATACATACTGACTTATCCTTATCATGCTGTTTTCTATTTTCCTGGTGGATTCCTTCTACTGGGGTTCATGGAGCTGTAATACTTATCATCCCTTTCTAAAATGTCCTTCAAAACATTTTGGAGTGCTGGTTTAGTGGTCGTGAATTTCCTCAACTGTTCCTTATCAGGGAAGCATTTTGTTTCTCCCTCTATTTTGAAAGATAGTTTTGCAGGATACAGCAATCTGGGTTGAAAGTTGTTTTCTTTAAGAACTTGGAGTACTTCACTCCAAGCTCTCCTTGACTTGAGAGTTTGTGCTGAGAAGTCCACTGTAATTCTGATGGGCTTTCCTTTACAGGTGATTTGTTTCTTTTCCCTAACAGCTTTTAAAATTTTATTCTTGTGTTGAATTTCTGGAATCTTGACTATGATATACATGGAAGTAGATTTTTTTTTATCATTGCTAATTAGAATTCTATATGCCTCACTTATTTGTATGTTGAACTCTTTTTCTCCACCAGGAAAGTTTTCTGACCTGACGTCTGTAAGGATGTTTTTAATGTCATTTGTAGTATCTACTGCTTTACTGACTTCAACTAATCTTGTTATTTTTCTTTGTCTCATCAAGCAACTGCTGGATTGATTTCTCATGTCCCCTTGCTAGTTTTGAGAAATCTTTCTTTTCCTGGTCACTAACTGCAAGCCTGTCTTCAATATTTGAGATCCTGTCCTCACGTCAGCTTAATCTACTTTGAATACTTTCAATGGAGCTTCTATTCTCCTGGATATCTGCTTGAATCTGCTTTATGGAATCCATTTGCTTTCTATGTTGCCCTTGTATAATTTGCTTAAGCTCGTTTATTTTTTTGTCTGTATTTGCTCTAACATCACTAAGCATGGTGTGTATTTTGGTAATCTCTGTGGTTATTTGAGAGATTATTTCTGATTTCATTTTTTCCAAAGCCTCATTCAATTGCTTTGTCACCACTTCGAAAAAACCTTGTAGGGGGCTTTCAGATTTTCCAGCCTCATTGCCCCCTGGGTTTGCTTTTGGTGAACTGGGTGTCTGGGGTTGTGACCCGTTTGACTGTCTTCTCATTTCTTTTCTTTTTTAGTTTAATTCCAAAAGTGATACCTGTTAGTTGCATGCAGTGGGTTACTTTAATGGTGGTATTAAGGACTTCCAGGTGATAAGCATTTCCCAGAGATATCTTCCAGGTGTAATTGGTTCCTGGGCTCCAAGTCTATTGGAAAATCCCACCTCCTCAGTTTGCCAGAGATGAGAAACCACTGCTTGCCTAGCTCAGTCCCTAGTTCCTTGGCACCACACCCCAGTTCTCTCTGTGACCCCCAGTCAATCCCAGTCCTGGACCATCAAGGGCAACAGCTATCCAGTTCAATTGAGTTAATTCTGGCTGCAATAGCACTCACAGCACCAAACAGCCAACAAAACAGTAAACTGATCCAACCCCTGATTTACAACCCCAACCAAATAAACTGAATTTATAACCATATAAAAGAATGCAAAACAATCATATATAATACTTAGGTTCACAAAATATCAGTTCTGTCCCCAAGGGTCCAGACCTAAAATGAATTTAAGAAAAAGCAGAAAAGTGGGAAAAGAGAAAGACTGTAAGTAGGTTGGAGAACAAAGATGGGTCCTACCACCTTAGGGAAACCACTGCAGAAGACAGAGAAAAGAAAACCAAAAGAGATAAAAAAGAGAACAGAACAAGATCACACCCAAAAGGAGGGCAGAAACCACACTCACACTAAAAAAAACCCCAATAATAATAATAATAATAATAATAATAATGATAATAATAAACTAAACAAAACATGCAACAAAAAGAGAAAAAAAAAAAGTCCACTTCCGGGGTTCTCTCTAGATTCACTGGTAAACAGCCTGTGGAGACAGCAACCCAAATCATGGCACTGTATCCCCACAAGCCAGCAACTCTTCGTGGACAGAGTAGTAGACAATCTTAGCAGGCCTGTCCTGAGAGCAGCCTCCTTGGGCTTACAGCCATCCAAGCAGTCTCCGTGGGTCTGTGCCCAGCTAGGAACCAGTTTTAGCACCAGGCATATCTGGCCTGACTCCAGAATGGCTCCTGACAAATCACTCTCTCCTGCGGGAGGACCAATCCCTCCACACTCACCACCAGCCAGCACAGTCCTCTGCACTCGCTGCTCTCCACCACTGAGGAATGGTTCCACAGAGGCCTTGGGGTTACTAGCCACCGCCAACATGGCCACTGTGCACCACCAGGCTCCAACAGCTCCCCTTTCACAGTGAGTCCAGCTCTGGGTGAAGGCTCCGCCAGCTACTGCCTTTTTCCTAGTTGAATTTTTTCTCTTCACTCTCTCTGTAGGGTTCAATTCAAACTTCTGGCTCTTCCTGGATCCAAGGAACCCATCTCCTTCCTTTTTGTCTTCCTCAATATGGTGTATTCCCATTTCTAGACAATTTTGTCTCTCAGAGAGGTTGTTTTCCCTGCATCCTACTATTCTGCCATCTTTCAGGAAGTCTCTGGTTTCATGAATTTAAATGATTGCAAAAAAAAAAAAATAAAATAGTTCATGCCATAAAATTGAAGTTTTAATTTTCCATAAAGTTTACTAGAACCATCACAGATTGTTCCTATGTCACATCTGACTACATTCACACTGCAACAGCAGAACTGAGCATTCGACACGAGGCCATGGCTGAGTCCCATCCATGTGCACCACTGCCTAGGACACTGCTAATGATGGGATATGGTTATCATCTGCCTGCAGGTGAGTGTCATAAAGAGTGCCACACTGTAACAATATCATTTTTTATTATATTTCATGCCTATTATGTCAAAACAAAGAGAGCATTTTGTTGTACTATTAAGGAATAATAGAGATTATGAACTGTTATTGAAGTAGATGACCAAAAAATGGTGTTTAATATTTAATGAGAGCATAACTGGCTAAAAGGATTCAACACACTGAGCACTCACCTTAATATTCTCATATATCAAGACAGTGGGGGTTCAGGTAAATTACAAAATTTAGAACAGAGTTCCTCAAGACAGCAATTTCCAAACTTACACACACATTGAGGCTGCAGCCAATTAAGTTTTCCAGTGCATCCTCTCTTAATCAAGCAAGAAAAGAATTAACTGTGCTTAATTAAAGCAGCCAGATAAATGTCCCCTGACAAAATAAACTTGCTTATAAGCTATTAGCCTTTTGATGAAAACATGAGGTAGTGAAATCAACAGTCAATTAAAAAACAATGTAAATGATTCTAAAGGATTTCTCATCTCTTGAGCCAGGTATTATTGATATTAAATTGTTGAACTGATTATTTCAAGAATCAACATAAAGTTTAAAGCAGTATGTATGGAAAACCTATGGGAAAGAACTTTTTCAAAAACGTTAAGGAATGATAACTTAGTACAACATGATGTGGAATCTGTTAAGATACATTTGCACTAACGATGGAAAAAACAGTATTTGTGGAATAAAAGCAGCTTCAGTTGGACAAAAACGTAAGTTTTGAGAAGGGCAAGTTATTTAAAACTCATGGTTATTCGAAGAGAACAAGAAATCACCAAGAAGCAAGCCCTCCCTGTGAATCAGCACCATGCATGGGCTGCTGGGGAGACAGCCAGACCAGAGCCCCTTTTGGTGCGCGGGCTGGGAAACAAGAAAAGCCAACCCCTCTCCCTCCCACAAGTGATTGGCTGATCCAGAGAAACACAGGCTGCAATGATAGCTATTGAGGTGAAATGCAATTTGATGATTGTGGTGGCTGGTGTTTCACTGACCTTGCAGGTCTAGGGCCGGTGGTCTGATCATCTATTCAGAAGGTAATAGCACACAGTGTGGTATTGGGGCGGGGGGTCTCCTTCTGAAGATCGTAACCATTGTTAATTCCCTATTGTGTTTCCTGTATCATTTTCATTGTTTTATTGGGTTGGGTTTTATTGTTTTGTTTTGTTTGATTTTGTTATATCTGATGGCATAGGCAGCTATTTCAATGACAGTAAGATATATTATGGTAGCCATTTTGGATTTACTATTGTCTAGTTTTGAAGTCCTTTATTGTATTCATTGTTTTGTTTTTATTGGTTCTATTCTGCTCTGTTTTGCTTGATTTTTACTCTGTCTGAAGGTATCTGCAGCTATTTTGAAGACAATAAGAGGTATTACGGTAACCATTGCTGATTTTGTATTGTTTTGAAGTCCTGTGTCACTTACACTGGTTTGTTTTGATTGGCTTTATTCTGTTTTATTTTGCTTGATTTTATTTTCTTTAAAATAAAAATTTTTAAAAAAACCTCATGGTTATTCACCATCAAACCTTTTAAAGAAAGTATTTGATTATATCACCTATTATTAAGTAGTGTCAAAGTAACATCCTATTGGACTAAACCAACAACATTCTATGAATTTCTGTCAGAAGATAAAGTTGCATATTCTGATTTATGTTACCAAACAGCAGTTCAATGGTCTAGCAAGGGTAAAGATTTGTTGTGTGTGTGTGTGTGTGTGTGTGTGTGGTATTTTTTTTGATATAGTGTCTCGCTATGTAGTTCAGGCTGGCTTGGACTATGCCCAAGCTGGCCTTGAACTCTCTGTGATCTTCCTGCCTCAGCCTCTAAGTGCTAGGATTACAGGAATGCACCACAATGCCTGGCTATTGTGATTCTTTTTTTAGCTCAAGGGTGACAGTGAAACATTTCTGAACAAGAACAACTTCTATTCACGACTACCAAACAATGAATAGCTTTTTTTGCAGACTAAAGAATGTTTCTTAATGAGTTCAATTGAAAATTACCATATGACCCAGCAATTCCAATACTGAATTATGTATCTTAAAAAATGAAGTCAGTATGTTGACAAGATATCTGTGCTTGCATGTTTACTATAGAACCATTAACAATATCCAAGATAAGAATCGCATTCATCACTGAAGGAATAGAAAAAAGAAATGTGGTGAATAAACACTATGGAATACTGCCCTGCTGAAAAAAAACAAAAAGACAGAAACTTGTTATCTGTGGCAACAAGGCTTAAATTAGAGGATACTGTGTTAAATGAAACAAGCCAACACAGAAAGGCACATACTACAGAATCTCACTGACACATGGAATCTCAAAAAGCTGATTTCATACAGGGCAGCAGAGAACAGCTAACAGTGGCTGGGGTAGGAGGATGGAGTGTGGCTTATTGCGCACCTGTTGAGGTGCTGGAAGCCAGGCCCTTCTTTAGTGTGGCAGTGCTAACAGGGACAGGCTAGTGGAAGGCAGTCAGGTCACTAGGCACACCACTCTTAGAAGGAATTAATGTTGGTCTTTTGGGCTGAGCTAGTTCTTGCAACAGAGGGTTGTTATAAAAGAAAGCCTGACTCCTGGATTCCACTCTCACTTCCTCTCACACAACTGCAAGATGCCATCCACCATGCAGGGATAGCATACATAATAGAGAGGACTTCGTCAGAGGCTAAAACAATTAAGTAACCGCTTGAATTTTTAGTCCCCAAACTATAAACTAAATAAACCTTTTATTTTCTTTATATATTATCCAGCATCTGATTTTCTGCTATAGCAACAAAAAGGGGATAGCGATGTCAATAATTATAAACTAACAAATAAGTTGTGGTATTCTATGGCGCAGGAGCATGCATATGGTTAACAATATTATATTAATGTTCTTACCACAAAGAAATGACAAATGTATAAGGTTATGGATATACTAAATGCCCTCATTTGGTGTTACAGTGTGGTCGGTCCTGTGTCCCCCCAAATCGTCATGTAATTGTGGCATGGACAGTGCTGAGTCTGGCATTCGTGATTGGTTTCTTGTCTTGCACTGGGATTGGCAATGTGAGTGCTGCACCTGCCCAGGGGTGGAGTCAATATACTGTGTAAGGGCAAGAGGAAGGCTCTCTCTCTTTCACTTGCTCCGTTCTTTCTTGCCAGTTCGCCTTACTGTTTGGCTGCCGCCATGAATGGCCACACCACCACACCATGCTGCCTTGGAGCCAACTAAGTGTGGACTACAACCCTTGAGAACTGTAAGAAATAAACCTTTCCTTCCCTAATTTTGGGTGTCAGGTATTTTTGTCTCAGCAAGGAGTGAAAAGTAAGACATTTGGTTATAATATAGTGTACACATGTCTTGAAATATCAGGCTGCACCTACAGTATTGTATGCCAGTTAAAAATCAAAGTTAAAAAGTTATAATGTAAAACAGCAATTATATGCAAAAGTTATAGTGTAGTTTACCTCTGAACTGCAACCAACATTGTTAAAGATATAAAGTTGAGCTGCTTTGTACATTTCCTGTGCAACAATACTAAAAGCATACAAACCTATAAGCTCAAACTACAGTTTTACATGCATTTTTTCAGACTTAGGAGCAAGTAAGTTTCTGTATTTCAAAATGGGTTTACTGTACAAGTGACCTTTCATCTAATCTTCAGAGGGAAGTAGTCAATCTGCACAGCAATCACATGCCAAATGGAAAATACTGAGACCCCAACAGCATTCTAGAAATGCCTCCCATGGGATCAATACACTCAATCAAAATCATAAGCTTATTTACTGATGTATTAAGCAGTAGCAACCAATATGAAAAGACATTTTATGGATTAAAAATTCAGAATTCCATTATAGATAAGCTTTAAGAAATGAGCTTTTGCAACTAATTTTTATGACAAGGATAACTAACTTTGAGTCACAAGCAAAATATTATCCTTCAAAAGTGAACTCTTTGTTTCATTAGCAGATTTATATTACTAAAATTTATTCTAAAATTGTTATTGCTATATTTTGAATTCATTGATAAAAGCTGAAATTGTTTTTCATTATATCAGAATCTCCATAATATTATCAACCTCAGCCTATAAAGACTAAAAATATCTGCTCTCTGGGCCTTTACAGAGATTTTGCCAATCCCCAATTCACAACTCTTCTATAAGGTAACAACCTGAAGCATGCTCTGCTATGTGCTCCCTTTGGTCTGGATGAGCTCTCCATGAACCTATTAGTAAAGCAGGAGTCTCATGTGGCTGGTGCTCCTAGGGTACTCTCAGGCAGGAGAGCCTCTCTCCATCCCATAGGTGCCCATCCTCAAGGAGGATGAGCAGCATGCTTCTCATGCAAGCTGGACAGGATTTCAAAACAAAGAATGAAAGAAAGGCTCAGAAATGATACAATGTCACTTTTGCCACATTATATGCACCTAAGTAAATATTCATTATGAACTGACTTCCAAATTCTCTTCCAACTGTCCAAATAGTGTCTCAGTATGTTCAAATACATCCAGTACATCATTTCTTTTTAGAGCTGTATTTCTTAGACCTATGTCCAAACTGAGATTGGTTCTTGTCTAGATCTATTACTCAGTTGTCCATCCGTAATCTCTCAGTCACACTCCCAGAGCCTCTACATCTCTTCAACTGAACTTCCAGATTTCCAGATCACAATATACTGTTTCTTGAATTACCCTTATTTTGGCTGAGTACCTCCTGCAGGATATGCTTGAGAAAGATTACAAGAGGTAAAAGTTTTGCTATCTAGTTTGTTTGAAAAATACCTTTATTCTTTTATTCTACCATCATGGATAATTGATACTTTGAATTTCTGGGTGAGACATTCCGTAGAATTTTAAAGGGTGTTGTGAAGTCCAATTACATTATGATTCTGCATCATTTGTGTACTGTTTTTTTCCCCTAGGAGATTTTATTTTATTTTAATTCTTTTGTTGCTGGGGATTGAACTCACAACCTTGTGCTTGCCAGGTAGGCACGTAGGCCACTGAGCTAAATCCCTGGCCCCCGTTAGAGAATTCTATGCATTTAGTCTGTTTCTCAAAAATTTTATGATGAACCTAGTTACAGTCCTATCTAGAAATTTATATTGCAATCTAGAAATTTGTTACTTCCAGGTAATTTTAATAATTTCCCTTTTTTAAAATTTCTCAAAATCCAATGATTCAGCTGAAGAACCTTCTGAACTGATTGCCTAATTTCCTGGTCTGTTTATTCTTATCTGTTCTTTTTTTCTGTAAGATCACTACAACTTCATCTTTTGAGTTCTGAGTAGTTTTTCTATTTTACTTACTGTATTTTAAAGTTCTAATCCTATCCTTTTGGTTTTGAAGAAGTAACACCCCCTTCTTGCTTCATACATGCAAAACCTTTTATCTCTCCGATAAAATTGATTGCTTTAAACTTTTTAAACTCCACTAAATCTTTATTTGTTTCTCTACTTTCCTGAGAAGGCACCTGGTTATACTTAAGAGCAGAGCATGGGAAGCAGAGCACCACCTGTGCTGCTGCAGCACTAAGGGAGGGCAATCTTGGAGAAGGACAGTCTTGGCTGGGTTGTTTCCTTGGGGCAATTTCCCATACCAACACATTTAGGTCTTCACCTGGGGCTCTCCGGATTCCTCAGGAAACTACCTTCCCACTTCCTGTCTCACGGTCAGCATTCTGCAAGCTAAGAGGGAGAGGAAGGCTAAGGACCTCGCTGCGCAGCATGAAGATGTTCACCTATGCTCTCCCTGAGTCCCATTCTCACCAACACAGCCAACAGCCCTCGGGAATGCCTTCCTCTTCGTTGCTTGCCAGTGTGTTCTGTCAGGTTTGGAAGAAACCATGCCTCTGCGATGGATTAACCAGTGGTCAATTTAAGCAAGCTGAACTGAGTCAGCATGGTGCTGGGTGTGGAAGGTCTACCTGAGGAATGCTGCCAACAGCATAAAAGGAGAACTGGAGGGGAAGATGGTGTGCTGTTGATTCTCCTGGAGAAGCCTGTAATCCTAGCACTCTGGAAGGCTGAGACAGGAAAATCTCAAATTCAAGAATAGTATGGACAACTTAGTAAATCAGACACTCATTTCAAAATTTAAAAAAAATTAAAGGGAGAAAGGCAACTGGAGCTGTAACTCAGTGCACTGGCCCTGGGTTCAAGTCCCAATACCGAAAAGTAAAATTTATACAACAGTGACATGCTCAAATCTTAATTGTGTGGCTCAAAAAAGTTTTTACACACACACATTTATCCAGTATCTAAAAAAAGAACATTTATATACACCAAGAACATCTGCCATGATTCTCCCATTCAGAGATAACCATTATTCTTATTTCCATTTGCATAAATTATTTTTGAATATTCTTATAGGTCATAAAATTCTAAGAAAAATATATCAATACATCAATCACAGAGTACGCATGCTTTTGTAGTTTTCTTTGTACAACTATTTTTTTTAAAGTTTTTTTGAGACAGAGTCTCACTGTATGGTACAGGCTGGTCTTAACTCCCTATGTAGTCCAGGCTGGCCTCGAACTCAAGGCAGCCCTCCTACCTTAGACTCCTGAGTGCTAGGATTATAGGCATGCACCACCATGCATGGTGACATACTACTTTTGAGATTAATGTGTATTCCAGAGAATACTGAAAGATTGACTTTTTTATTTTGGTGTCCTACTTTGATGAATAACAGTATCACCTTTTCTAAAAAATTTTTTTTATTGCACTGCAGGGGATCAAACCCACGGTGTCACACATTCTAGGCAAGTGCTCCCTATTAAGCTACATCCTCAGATCCACCTATTTATTCATTCATTCTTCATGAATATTTGCAATATCTTCCATTGAGACTACTATGAACAGAGCAGCTTTTAACATTCCTTTATGCATGTTTCAATAGACATAAACACTAATTTATGTCAAATGAACATATAATAGCAAAAATGATGGCTAACAGGGTACACATGTGGTAAACTCCAGTAGGTATTGCCACACACTTTTAAACTGTGGGTTGATAAGTTTATACTGCCACCAAGGATTTACATGAGGTCCAGATGCTCTACATTATGATGAACATGAGGTCTTGTCAGTACTTTTAATCATACAAATAGCCAGGGTAGAGGTATACTACTATCTCACTGTGGTTTTAATTCACTTTTCCTGGCTGAATAATAGTATTGGGCAGATTTTCACAAGAGTAGTAGCAAGTTTTATAAGTTCCTTTATAAAATGCTCTTATCCTTTGGTTTCCTTTATTTTAAAGTGTAAGACCCTTTGAGCCTTACGAATGAAAACTTTTGACTTATCAAAACCTTTCTACCTTGATAGGACTTAATCTCCAACCTCCTCTACTTCTCTAGTCCAAGTGACTGTTTAGATCTATATCTCTATTTTATGTCCTCTCCCCCTTGCCCCTCATTCTCTCGCCTCTCCTCTTCTCTCATTCCCTATCCTAGGAGTCTTGCCTTCTGCATGTGTACTTTGGATTTGACCAATGACTTCAGGAAAACCTAAATGCTGAATTTTGTTGTCAGACTTTGCTCTAAATATTCAGCCCTTGGCAGGCATGAATTCTGCTTTCTGCCTCATCAGCCCAATAGAACAGATGCTTTGCACTTGAGTTTTAATTCTACGTCTGCCAACTAAAACATGTCTACAGAAAAAGTCTGAATGTAAACTTCACCATGAGTGCTCCCTTTTTACTCAAGCGCTGTGCCTACCCCTGCCAGTCCTATTTGCATCTATTGCACTAAAATGCCTACAGAAAGATATTTTATATACTTTGTACTACTTTTATATTTGTGTTTTGGCGAAACAGTCCCACACAAGTTACATCTTGATAGCTACACTGAAAAGTTCTATGAATTACATTTTAAATTCTAATTATTAACTAATTTCTAGACAGTATCTTGGGCTCATTTTACAACCCATTTTTCATATTTTCTAGTCTTGTTCTTTATTCCCATAAGAAAGTCACAAATTGGAGACGTTTCTTTGCCTTTTAGTTTTGAAACTGTATTTAATCCTTAAATGCTGTATAAATCTGATAACCTTGTACCTTTTATCAGTCCACATGTATTTTCTTTTCTCATATGTTTTATTGTGTATGGAAGTGATAATGTCATTGCATAATAGATTGGCTGAAAATCAGGATAGTGTGGCGAAAACTGATTCTGAAATTGTGAAGCAGAGATAGTAATGTACCTGCTGAATCTAATTTTTCTCAATCACACCTAGGTTAGATAAACATGAAAATCAAAACTGATACTATAGAAGGAAATTAACAATATTTAAATACTTTGCTTCTCGATAACAAGTATCTTTCATATATAACATGGATAGAGTGATTTATTACTTAAAAATAAAGTTATAAGCAATTAATAACTAAGGAACTCGGTAACACTTAAACCCTGTCAATTTGGTAAGGTTGGGTTTTTTGGTTCATGCAGTTATTCAGATTACGGGCACATGAAAAATGGGTAGGTTTTTGTTCTTTCCCCCGAAGCAGAGGTCCTGAACAGAACTCTGTCAGACACTAACACTTCACTGTTCAGCATGCCTGATCTCTTCCCCTCTCTCCAGTCGCCAAGGCAAATCTTCCAGTAAAGATGTGCACCTGCTCTTGCCTCACCATGTAAACTGCTACCACCTGGGCAAGGCTTCCTCTTTCTTCTTCTCTCTTCTCAAGTGTGCTCCCGCTTTAACTCTTGGCTTCCTCAGACTGCAGCACAGCATGCACAGGGCTGCCCAGTAAATCCTGCATAAAGTCCCCAGCCCTCATCAGTGCTGTGCCAGCAAATCCTTCAGCAGCTTCCAGTTCACATAATGTCAAATATGAATTTGCCTATTTGGCTTCAAAGTTCCTATAATCTGCTCAAGCATAAGAGCATACCAATCTCAGCTTTGTGTTATTTTACTTACCCCTCCAACCCATTTTCAACTTCTGTCATATTGATATCCACCAATCACTATTGCTTATTTCTTTTTCTGTGATTTCAAATGTTTCCACCACCTGTGCTATGTCATATGTCACTGTGTCTCAGAGAGGGACTTATGGGCTGGACATATTCCCACAGTTCCAGGAAGGAGCTTTGAAGACAATGACAAAGTCTCACCTGTGGTTGTAGCCTCGGCGGAGCTAACATTCTGTCATGCACACAGTAAAACTCAACAGTTATTTGTCCAAGCCATTCTTCCCAATTAGGAATGATTCCACTTCCTCCTTCCCTCTGGTTATCAAGCCTTCCTCTCCTCCTGCATGATGACTCAGTTGAAGCATCCCGACTTCCAGAAGCCTTTCCAGAAAGGCTCTAGAGCCTTCATCTCTCCTCATAGGATGGGTTGATCTAGGACTCTGCATATATGCTCATGGAACAATCTGTATTTTATCATTTTCTGCAGCTCAGAGCTGTGCTAACTGGTTAACTTTTCTATTTTACCAACTCAATACCCTTTTGAAACCAGGTTATATAATTATTACAAATCACACAGAGGGTTAGAAACAAAATACAGCATCTGACACAAGGTGCATATGCACAATTCATTGTTAGGAATCCTACAGTTTGGATTTGAAGATCCCTCAAGATACTGGTGGTAAAGGTTTGGTCCCCAGCATAGTGATCAGTGTGGAAAGGAGAACCTTTAAAAAGTGGGACCTAGTGGGAAATCTTCAGCTCACTGAGGTGAGCCCCTGAGGGGACACTCTGGCTCTTCCTTTCCTTTGCTTGCTGGCCAAGAGGAAGGAACTTTTCCTTTGTACCCTGCTCCTGACAACATGTGCTGCTCCACCACCAGAAGCCTAAAAGCCATATGTCTGCTAGATCATGGGCTGAAACCTTCAAATCTGAGAACCAAATCTCTTCATAAGCCAATTTTCTCAGACATTTGTTACAGTAAAGGAAAGTTGACTAACACAACAAATGTACGAATTTGTCTTATCAATTCCAGGAAAATCTAGGATAAAGAACCTATCTTATTTCTCTCATGTTACCCAGTGCACCTTTTATAGTAAGTACAAACTGAGTTACAGCTTCTCAAGCTTTGTCAGCTCATGGCTCCCTTGATGTCTGAGTTTTGATGGTGTCTACTAGGCCAAAAGAAATATAAATTGCTCCATTTTTAAAAACTAATTACATTTCATAAATCAAAATTAATTTAAAATAGGCAAAAATTAAAAGAAAATATTTTTTACTTCATCCATAACTAAAGTTATAAGGTTTTATTATTGGGCTTTACAAAACTTCTTCAATCTTGGAGTAAGTTAGAATAATAACAGTGTCATGTCTTGTTCCATATAGAATTTTGTATGGTTTTTGCTTTTTGCCTCAACTCCCCTCCCCAACTAACTTCATCAGGACATAAACAAAGAAAAAGGCATGTAATTCAAGTAGGCAAGCTGGTAATTTACCTGGTTTTAGCAGTTCTCAGGGATTGCTGTGGTACTCTGTAATATACCATGGTATTTTAATGTACAGTTGGAAATTATATTATGCAATTACCAAAAATCATCCATTATGTACTTATTATGAACTAAAGAATGGTAGGTATGAAAACTACAGAAGATTATAATATAATAATCGTAACAATAAAAATATCAACACAGCAGTGGCCAATTTGTAAAGCAGTAAGTTTTGTT
>RJWM01013196.1:0-54129 GCA_004363535.1 Dasyprocta punctata | reverse complement strand
GGTGCTTAAGCCACTGAGCTGAATCCCTAGCCCTCTTTTGATCATTCTTGGTTTGAAGTTCACATTGTCTGCAAACAGAATAGTATCCCTAATTTTTTTTTGGGGGGGGAGGGATCCTGTTACATGAAGTATTGATTTCCATCATTTGACTTTCAGTGTATGAATTTCCTTTTGGGTTAGATGGGTTTCTTGTATACAGCATATGGTTGCATGTTTTTCCTTGATCCATTCTGCCAGTCTGTTTCTTTTAATTGGTGAATTGAGGTCATTTATATTAATGGATATAAGTGATATATTTTGGCTTATTTTTGTCATGTTATCTTTCTGCTGTTGGTTCTTTACCTTTCCCCCATGTTTAGTTGCTTCCCCTGCTTAGTGGCTTTCTTCTCTTGATGTTCTTGAAGTCATTTTATTTTTATGTCTATCTAGAATATCTTTCAGTATTCTTTCCAGAGTTGGTTTGACAGTTGTTAAATTCTTCAGCAGCTCTTTATTGAGGAAGTATCTTATTTCTCTTTCAGTTTTGAAGGATAGTTTTCAAGGTACATCATTCTGGGTTGGAAGTCATTTTCCTTTAGGGTTTGAAATACTTCACTCCATGACCTTCCTGACTTCATTGTTTGTGTGGAGAAGTCTGCTGTGGTTCTGATGGGCCTTCCTTTATAGGTGATTTGTTCCTTTCCTCTAAAAGCTTTTAATATTCTGTTCTTTTGTTGAATTTCTGGGATGCTGGGTGTAGATTTATTTTGGTTATGGCTAATTGGATTTCTATATGCTTCACTTATCTGTATGTCAGTTTCCTTTCCCATGTTTGGAAAATTTTCAGCTATTACTTCTGTAAATAGTCTTTTTATATCATTTATGTTGTCACCTTTTTCAGTTACACCTATTAATCTTATATCATTTTTCTTTGCATTGTCTTGCAACCATTGAATTGTTATTTCCTGGTTCCTTGTTATTTTTAAAAAGATCTTTGCTTTCCTGTTCACTAGCTGCAATGTTGTCTTCAAGATCTGAAAGTCTATCTTCACATCCGTTGAGGCAGTTTTGCCTGCTTTCGACAGAATTTTTGACTTCCTGGCTATCCCTATGAATCTGCTTCATGTATTCTAGTTCTTTCTTATATTGTTTATTCAAGGTTTTCATCATTTTGCCATGTTCTTCTATTTTCTTAACTATGTCTTCTTTAGATGTGTTCAGCATTTCTTTCATTATGTTTATCATTTCTTATTTTACCAGGGATATTATTTCTGATCTGATTTCCTTTATAGCTTCTTG
Source organism: Dasyprocta punctata (assembly GCA_004363535.1). Taxonomy (NCBI): domain Eukaryota; kingdom Metazoa; phylum Chordata; class Mammalia; order Rodentia; family Dasyproctidae; genus Dasyprocta; species Dasyprocta punctata. Next base: position 52,851 of record RJWM01013196.1, on the reverse strand, counting down.
GAGTTGTTTCTTTACTTCAGTTGCTATCATTTCAGAAGTTTCAGGTTTATGGCATACACTTTCTTCTATATCCATGTCTCCTAGGCTTGTTTGGGATAGGTTGGAGGTTTGAGACTGCATTCTGCTCATTTGTTTTGTCATTTTCCTGTAATTCCCTGGGGCAGTTGAATGCAAAGTTTCAATTGTTTCTTGGATTAAGGATGGCTGTCTGTACTGCAGGGAGTTTCCCCAGTTGCATGGGGGATGTTAGACAGGCCTTACCAGGTCCCTAGTGGCACTCAAAGTCACCCCAAATAGGGAGAATACATTTGTTGGACCTTCAGTACACCCCACATGGATCACTGAAGCTCCCTGTCCATTTGAGATCACTGTTCAGGGCCCTACCAGGCTGAATGGCAGGTGGAGTCCACTGTGCTGGCCTTCAGCTCACTCCATGTGGCATACCAAAGCTCCCCAGCTTTTTGGGGCCTCTGGGCAGGGCCCTATCAGGTTCTGAGCAAGGTCCTACGGCACTGCTAGGTAGAGTTCATTGTGGTGGCCTTCAGCTTGCACTACTCAGCACATAGCTGCTCTCCAGCTACCTGGCAGTCACTGGGTGAGGCCCAGCCAGGACCTGAGTGATGAACCAAAGGCCCCAGACTGTCTAGGGATGCTGGGCAGGGCCCTACCAGGTTCCAAGCAAGGTCCTGCAGCTGCACAGCTAGGTAGAGTTCACAGTGGTGGCCTTCAGCTTGTACCACTCAGCACATGTCAGCTCCCCAGTTACCTGGCAGTTGCTAGGCAGACAAGAATCCCTTTAAAGAATTAGGGGGAAAGAATTTTTTGTTATTGAGTAGAGGAGTTATTCATGAACTTTCTAGAGAGGCAGTAGGTCCATCTTAGAGATGAGGGATCCTCTTTTTTTATTCCTTGTATGAACCAGTTTCAGTCTGGTTGTAGAGGGAGACCAGACCAAGATGGTGCTGTTGGGCAGGAAGTTGTTAGGGAATTATACCATAATGAGATGGTAATCAGTGTGCTTGTGAAGAGCGCACAGCTCCCTTCATGGTTGCAACTAGTTTGGCCCAGTTCCTTTCAGATGGGGAGAGATGAGACAAGGTGACATTCAAACTCCTTTCCAACCCTCAGATCCTAACAATTTTTTCTTTCTCCCTACCTCGTACTTTGCCAGCTAGAGGCCTCACAGAGACATCCCTTATCCTAGGCAAGTCCTTCACACAACACTAATTTTATCATAGCGAAAGAAATTTGAAAAATAACATCAAAGTGGTAGGTACAAAAAATTTTTAAAAATAGTCAATTCTGAGAATTCACTGACATAGTTCAGACATTTAGAGATTCGTCTGCTCTTCATTTAAACTGATCAAGCATTTGTCACATTGTCCAAAAGAACCTGGACTCCAGGAAGCTCATACTGGGGCACAAAAAGATTTTAGCTCGGCAGCATGCCATCACATCTTGGTTGTGGAGATCAAACCTCACTCTGGAAGGAAAGTGGTGACAAGTCCTAACAGGCAGGTTTAGATGTAGGGAAAGAATAAATCAGGTGGCATCATTTTTTCAAGTCCTGTGGAGATCAGGTGAAAAGTCAAAATGCTCCCCGAATCCCGACATAGCACAACCCCAACAAGGCTTTACTGTAATTAAGAATAGTTTCTTCTTTCAGTTGATAGATATTTTGGGCTTGTTTTTAAAGACAAATAATCATAGCAACACAGAGATAAAGGGTGGCCACTTTTATAGAATATTGATGAGAATGTGAGATATCATTGTGGAAGGAAATATTGTAACAGATATGAACTCTCCAAGGTATTTTGACCCAAGATTCCATTTGTTAAAATACCATTAAGCATTTGGACATGTATCAGGGTACATGACTAATGCAGCATCCTGCATGACAGTCAAAAGCAATGCGGAAATAAATGCTTAGAATTATAAGACCGGGGAATAAACATGACATATCACTTACATGGAATACCAGGTAGTTATTAGACTAATGTTATAGGGAAAAATAATGACATAAAAAATGCTAGAGGCAATTGGTGAGCAAACTGAACACCTTACTAAAGAGTATGAGCTGTGTAGGCATACTTTTGTACAATTATTTCCACAGGAAAAATAAAAGCCTAGATGTACTCCAAAATTTACACAGAAATTATTGTGGATAGTGGGATTTAGATCATTTTTGTATTCTTTTTCATCTTTTCATTATTTATCCAAGTTACTTCAAATAAATACTTGAAAATAGCAAAAGTCATTACAATTTTTATAAAGGATGATCTGCAACTATTTTTATAGGAGAAGAGCACAGTAGACATGTGCAGGAGAGAATATGATACAGTTCCTCCCAGTGTTATTCAAGGATTTCACTGAGTCATCTCCATTCCTTATTTCCATTCCCATCCTTAATGTGACAGGTGACAGGACTACGAAGCTGGAGATATTAACACCATGAGACCCCTAATCACTCCTGCTATTCATTCAGTATGTTATGTCAATCTTGCTGAGCTTTAATTTCCTCATCTGTAAAATCAGAACCACCAGTTCAAAGCTGCTCTGTGAGGATTCACTGAGAAGATAAATTTGAAAGTAATCAAATAAGGTTGTTCATAGTCTGGACCTCAATAAATGTTAGGTGTTTGCATCATTTACCCGTTTAAAAAAATAAGTTGATATTAGTCAAGCCTAAAATGCAGTGATTCAGTAGACCCAGAAGGTGAGTGGGTGCTGTAAGTTCATTATCTCTTCTTTTCTGACTTGACAGCCCCTGAATTTCATCTGCCTTTTCAAGCTTCTGCTCCCTGCTCCCCTTGTGGGACATAGGGCAGCATTGCTAAGCAGCCCTCCTGGAGAACTTCCAGGGAAAAGGAGGGGTTGGGGCAGCTGCCAGAGCACCTGCTAGCAAAACAAAGACACAGTCTTGTCTGCAGTCCAAGACCTAGAGACTGACACCTCACCTGGCTACCTCACACATGACAGCTCTATACTAGCAAAAGCCAGAGACCAATGCCATGTTTGGGGCTTGGTTTGCTGCTACATGAAACCTGACATCTCTATGGCTGAGTGTGCCACTTGCAACAGCAACAGGAGCAGAAAAGTAGATTCTGATGAGCATTTGCCTTCCAAATCTTATGTGATACAACTTCTGGGGGAAACTAAATTTAACCAGAACTCCTTTATGAAGGAGAGTGAGAAATGTAATTTTTAGATTACCAGTTTTACAAAAATAGCAATACATTGTTGGAGAGGAGACTGAGTATTAATCCACCACATCTACCCCATATCTCCTTTTAGACACTGACACAGACAGTGGTCTCCTTGGCCCTATAGAATACCTAGGGAGTCCTCTGGGTGCACATCTGTCTTCAGTACCCCACAATGGCACAGCACAACCCATAAACCTCAATGTCAGCTGTCACAGATGCTGCTCTAGACTCAGAATGTGTTTACCAACCTCTCAGACCATATTTTCTTGAAATGAAAAATGTTAAGTCTAAATGCCATGGAGGTTTGTGAACTAGCCACCTCTTGCCCCAGAAATGAATGCAGACTTTCATGAAAGCCCTGAGTGGTAAAAATGCATAAGGGAAAGAAAAGATGAAATAATTACTTGTCAATTCTTTCTTCTCCTGAATGTAAGCATTTTTGGCTTAATAAAGCACTTGTTTCCTGAGAATCCAACCACCCATTTTTCTTGAATCTCTTTGTATTCCCACTGGTGGCTTCAGAGGTACTCAGAATTACCTCAGTATTCAGAATAAAAGTGCATATGAATTGACAAACATTGAGCAATATTAAGCTATGCACGTCACTCTTAAAGCTGTATTTTTTTAAAGCTTAGATATAACATTTAGAATAATATCCCAGTTCTTCCTTTGGTTGTTTAGTGAACACTGGATGGAAGAAATGTGAATATTTTACTTTTTAAATATATTTTAAAAGATTTGATTGTTGATGCTGATGATATAGCTCATGCCAAGCATGTGTGAGACACTGATTTTATACCTAGCATTACCCCTCGAAAAATATTTAATTGCCTAAAAATAAATACTATATTTGAATATTGTTCACTAAATTTTAATATTGATTCATGTTAATCATATTTTATAATCTCACTTTAATAAACAATACTCAACACTTTATAAGACAAAATACATGCAAAACAATTTTAATTTTCTAGCTTTCATTTTATAGAAATAGAATAGGCATGACTGTATGCATTTAGTTTGTTTTATGGAAATATATTCAAATTGTGTATGCTTCAAATGGAACTCTATTTTATATTTTAATGTTTCAGAATATTATTACCAATATAACTCAACTAACATGAACTTTTTAATTACAAAGCATAATGATTTTGCTGAAATGAAGTCAAGGAATATAAGATGTATGCAATAAACTTTTATGAATTATGCATCTTAACACTGATGGCTCATCAACAGAATACTTAAATCTGAGAAACAATGATTAAATTCAGTTCCTGGCTGATATTTTACTTCTTTTTTATTTTGTCTCGCTCTTATTCCTCTGGTTTGTATGAGGAAGCCTAATATTTATGGAATCTGACAGACCCTCTAATATCAAAAGAAAATTAACTGTTGAATCTTTTTTGTCCAAGGTCTAAATCAGACTAAGAATATACTCTGTATCCATTATCCACTAGTCACTTCGCTGTTATCTAAATGTAAAGCCTTAGCTGGGCGTGGTGGCGCACGTCTTTAATCCCAGCACTCGGGAGGCTGAGGTAGGAGGAGTGTTATGAGTTCGAGACCGGCTTGGGCTACAACGTGAGCGCAAGGCTGGCCTGAACTACATAGTGCGACCCTGCCTCAAAAACTAGGGCCGGGAGTTTGGCTCAGTGGCTTAAGTGCTTGCCCTGGCAAGTGCAAGGCTGTGAGTTCAATCCCCGGTGCCAAAAAATAAAAAAATAAATGTAAAGCCTTAGATAGAACCAGATGTAAAGTAGGCATTGTGTTAAGCACACAGAAATGAAATCATAAAACCATCAAATTCCAGCAAAGAAAATCCTGAGCAATCTTCTTTGATATTTCGTAGTTATTTCCTTTAAATGCAGTCCCAAGAGCTAAATAACCTAATCTGTCATAGAAGAAAAATTGTCTAAAATCTGGTAAGCAATAGCTTGGAGAGGAATCAAAGGGAGAAGACATTGCCCAAGAACCAGGAGGGAACTGGCAAAGGGGACACAAATGTTTTAAGAGATAGCTAAGAAACCGCACTGCAGAAAAGAGAGAAAGATTCCTGCAGCTCACAGTGCTGCAAGCAGAGGCCAGATGGACCCCGGGGGGAAGACAGAGTGAGACAGGACTTTTGACTCATAGACAACCAGAGAAACACAGAACCACATTGGGCCTGAGAGAATCATCAGGCGGAACCAGTGGGGAAATGTAGGACGCGGTGGCCCCCACAGTCAGTGGTTGGTGAGAGACTTTAGTGGAGCACCCACTGCCACAGTTGTGGAACAGGAGCTGGCGGGTTGCCATGGCAGAGAAGGGCTGAATATTTGAACCTGGGTCCCAGAGCAGCCCCTTGGCTGCAAGCCACTGTCCATACCACCAAGTTTCCAGAGTGGATGAAGGAAAACACTGCCACAGGAGACAGCCAGTGCTTGGAGAGCAGGGTGAAGGGAGCCCTGCTAGGGCTGGAGCTGGTAAACACGGCTGAGCTCCTGCAGGCAGGGACCAGGTTCAGCCTGTCTCACACAGGATTGGAACCACACATGGGTGCCTTGATCTCACTGTAACTGGATCCCTGCATACAGAACTGTCCTAGGGGCAGAGTGCCACCTTAGTCTTCCAGTAAAAACACAGATATGTCCTGGCTTGAGCTTTATTTTTTACTCCTAGGTTGAGAAAGAGTCATGCATTAAAAAAAAAAAAAGAAAGAAAGAAAGAAAAAGAAAAATTTCTTTTATAATTTTTTACTTTTTTGTGCTATTTTTATTATTTTTTTCTCTTTTTTGTGTTTTCTTCCACCTGAACATTCTTCCCCCTATTTCTATTCCAGTATTTCCCCTTTTTTCTTATATAAGCATGTCTGTGTGTAGGGAGGGGGCGCTTCTCTTCCTCTTGTCTTTATCTTTCAATATACTTTATGGAGTGTAAGGGAATTTTCCCTTGTCCCTTTATATCCCTCCTACTTTTATCTGTATCTTATTTCTTATTTTGCCTCAATTTTTGTTCTCTTTCTTCTTCCTCTTTTCAATTATCTCCTTTTAGCTTTTTCTTCTAATGTTTACATCAGTCATAGAATCATTTCCATCCTCATTGTTAACTACCAATTTTGTTCCTTGTCTTCCCTAATACCCCATCTAAATCTACAGCACACATTTACCATCATTAAGATCCTCTGACACCCCCCATTCCCTCCTCCCCATACCACACAGAAGAAACCTGTAAAAGAAATTCTTTTTTTTTTTTTCTTCTCTTTTTCCCCTCTGGCATTATCCAGTCCCTAACACCCTAGGCTTTATAACTGATTTTATAAAATTACTGTGCAATGCACTTTTTCACCATTAGAGGCGACATATCCATCACATTTAGTGCATATTAACAGGGTCAATGCACGGTCTGTTATGATGTTTACACTATAACCATGAATTTCTTCTGCAAAGGGAGACCCAAACAGAGTCTCACAGTATGTTATTTCACAACCAACCCTAATACATACAACTGTAATGGATTACCCTATTACTACTCTAGCTGATTTGCTTTCATAGGAATAATCCTGACTCAGTGGACAGTGTTGTGCTAGTGAATCTGACTGCTGATTCTACTACGGAAAGGGATAGCAGGAATTCCCAAAACTTGAACTGGATTGTAATTTGAAAGAATGCCTGCAACCTGGCTGAAAGAAGTCTTGAGTCTGAGTTAGCTTCAGTATTGCAGTGAACGGAACGGAGTTAGTAGAGTGAGCACAGAACTCTCTGGTGCTAAGCTACTTGGAAATAACTTAGTGGAATATTTAATCTGTGTTCCCATTGGACATCTTAAGGGTTTAAGTTTTTATATGTTTATATGTTTCTTGATTTATTTACAAATGCGGAATGTTATGTTCTTTAGTAGGTGGCTATGTGTGCTCAGCTATCTACCTTTTTCACCTCAAACTCCTGAAAAAATATTATTAGCATATGTCTTTATTCTTTTTCCAGGCAGATAAACTCCTCCTCCCAAGTTTTAAATTTTTCATACTTAGTTCCTTCACAGTCATTTTTATCTTCTCTAGTAGTAACCCTCAGTCCTTCCCACCATAAGTCTTTGGCTCTTCCAGATCTTACCTAGCCTATTGTCCTCCCTACCCACAGGTTCTCACAACCACATAGCTTTAATCAATCACAAAATAAACCTCACTGCTCTCTTATCTCACCCTGACCCTCACAAATATTCTCTGATAGCTCTCAATGGTAACCCTTAAGCTCAAAGAAAAGTGCCCCAACAGAGTCAGGCCCCACGTCAAACATTTCTTATCTGCCACTATTCCTCCCTTCAAACCTCCCCATCAGTGTTCAACACTCCTCATCCAACCACCTCCCAGCCTCCTCTCCATAGCTCACATACCTCATTACAGAGCGATCAGAAACAATGAACTGTCGTAGTGTGCACACATCACAGACAAAGGGAGGAAGTGTAGCTGCAAGAACTATCATACAGAAATGTTGTAAGATTGACTCTGTGGATGCTGTTATAACTAGAAGTAATTATTTTGGCAAAATGAGGGACAGAGCTCAAATCATTTCAAGTAAATAACAGAAAGAGTAAATACTAACACAGAATGTACAAAACTGAAAATTATTCACAAGGAGGCAACAGCCTGCAGAAACTCTCCATAGAAGCCACAAACTCTCCCCACATCTCTAGTCTTCAACCTGTAGTACCACCAAAAAAGAAAAGGAGCCCTAAGAACAAATAATTTCCAACCCAGATTAACCTATTCAACAAAGTTATTTTTCAAAATAGATGGACAAATAAAAGTCCAGCACAAAAGACACGAGTACTAAACCAACTTTTGACAAAATACTTAAAAATATTCCTGACAGAGGAGGAGACCAGAAGCCCCCAGCATGGCACATGCTAGCAGGTAGGGACTGGTGTCCAAGTGCTGCACACACTGGCAGTTTGGGACAAGTGGTGAGGAAATGTCCAAAGCAGCAGCAAAGCAGGCTGATGGAGTCATCATTTTATTTCAAAGATCTTGGGGCAAACTCCAGCAGCACAATGGTTCTGGGCCACTTCACAGCCAATGTCCCAGAGTACAATGAGGGAAGAACCATCCACTCACAGTAGACTGCTACCAGGTAGAAAGCAGCCTAGGGGGGAATTTCGCTGAGAGTTAGAAGCTGACACCACATAGACTCTGCTCTGGTGGCCACCAAAAGCCAGTTTTAGTCCTAAACACGAAGCACTGGAAACAACTTCCTGATCTGAGACTAGCAGAATGGCCTCTGCCAAGCAAAATAAAAAGATCAGCAGCCTTGTCCTGCAGCAGGGTAAAGGCACTCCCCCTGCCCAATGACCAGAATGTGAGAGAACTCAGTGGTGTGGAACAGAGAATGCTGTGAAAGGTCTGGAAGGAGAAAACTGTACGCAGGTCTGTGAATAACCACAGGCTATTTCTACCCAAAGGCACCACAGCAACTAGGAGGGTGCCGTAGAGAATCACAGTAAGAAACAGACATCCAGAACGTTGTCCACTTAAAGACCAGTCCCAGTGCTCACATTCAGAGGCTAAGATTTGCCCCATATCTGGCACAAATTATATTGCAAATTTGGTGAAATTCTACAGCACATTTCTGGGATGCAACTTGGATGCTACAGCAGGACTATGAAAATTAGAGGAATTTTACTATTTTTCTTTTGCTTTGTTTGCTTGATTGGTTTTCTTTCTTATGTCTGGCTGTTTCTTTTTTCTTTTCTTTCTCTTTTTTCACTATTTAGGTTTCTTACTTTTCTTTCTGTTTTCTTCTATTCCTCATTTTTCTCTTTTCTCAAATATCTCTCTTGATTTTATATTTTCACGTAAATGAACATTGTCTCTTTCTAGTCCACTTCAATGCTGTTTGACTCTCTCTGGCGTTCTTTCTCTCCTATGCTCTCCAGTTTCCCAAAACTTGAGTGATTATCCTTTGCCCTCCAGCCTTGCTTCTGCTGTATTTGTCTCATCGATCTCTCTATCTCATCCCTTAACTCTCTTAAATACCCCCCACAGGGTAAAATCATGCTACTAAGGGGAAAATCATTGCATACAAGTTCCTGGTATACATTGAATCTCATCATATAACTGCAGAACTTGATCTATTGATTAAACATTACCACAGTTTCTCAGTAGCTAGGCTGTGATTGATGTTACTGTTATTTCTAACTGTACTACTTTAGCCAGGAAGTTACATTTCTTATAATCAGATTTTCTCCCTTGTATGAAAAAACCGATTGCCTGAAATCATAACCATCACCACAGTCCGGTAACAAAGGACTGAGTCCTGAGCAAAATAGATAGCAACTTCTCATCCTTAATAAATTAGTAAGGTAGGATCTTGGGGTAAACACAAAGACCAAGAGCCACCTAAACCCAGGAGACATTCCTGAGGAATAGACATTTCCTAGGGAAGTCTTGATATTAGGAATAAAGCTATCTGCCACAGGGAATCAACAAGCATCAACACTGAAAACAAAATCCAAAAGAAAATAGAAAAGGACGAGACTCAGAAACAAAATGTAACCCCAGATCTCCAATTCCCCCAGGAAATATCCGGAGTACAATGAAATAGAGCACTTTGGAAGCCACCCACAGGAATTTTCTGAAATGATTGCAGCAGAAGTGAAAAAAAAAATGGATGAGGCTATAGAAAAAATAATCTCTGGCCAGAAAAAAAAAAAGAAAGAAAGAAAGAAAGAAAGAAATGATAATCAAAATGAAAGAACTTAGAGCAGATTCAGATTTAAAAATGAAGAACAGCTTAAGAAATTGATGAAAATCATGGATGTTCAACATAGGAAAAAATGAAATCTATGAAACAGATCAAAACAAAAATCCAGGAGATTAAAAACTCCATTTAAAATATATGCAACAGATTGAATGAAGGCAAGAATAGCATATCAGATCTAGAAGACAGGATTGCAGCTAGCAATCATGAAAACAAAGATATAGTAAAAATAGAGGACCAGGGACATAGTTCAGTGACACAGCACCTGCCTGGCAAGTATGAGATTGTGAACTCAATCTCCAGTACCAAAAATAAATAAATAAATAAAAATAAAAGTCCAGAAAAAAATCAATCCAGCTACAATTTGAAGCAAATAAGAACATAAGCTTGACTGGAGTCAACAAGAAAACTGGAGGAACTACAAATGTCATAAAAAAAAAAAAACACTTCTTCACAGAAATCATGGCAGAAAACTTCCTAAACATGGATAAAGAATTGACATACAAATAAGTGAAACATACAGAACTCCAAATAGCTATAACAAAAATAAATTCATACCAAAGCATATAATAATCAAGATTTCAGAAATTCAGCACAAGAATAGAATACTAAAAGCTATTAGAGAAAAGAAATAAATCATCTGTAAAGGAAAGACCATAAATCATTTGTGAAACTAAGTATCACCCTAATCCTAAAATCAGATAAAGACTCAATTAAAAAAGAAAACCATAGGCCAGTCTCCTTAATGAACATAGCTGCAAAAATCCTCAACAAAATATTAGCAAATAGAATACAGCGTATTGTCAAAAAGATCATACATCGTGACCAAATAGGTGTCATCCCAGAGATGCAAGAATGGTTCAACATATGGAAGTAAATAAATGTAATACACCACAGTAACAATTACAGAATCAAGGACAAAAACCACATGATCATATAAATAGATGCATAAAGGGATTTAACAAAATCCAATACCCCTTCATGATAAATACCTTGAAGAAAACAGATATAGGATAACCATATCTAAATATCATAAAAGCTACTTATGGCAAGAAAATAGCCAGAATTATACTGAATAAGGATAAACTGAATAAATTTCCCTTGATATTAAGAATGAGACAAGGTTGTCCACTATCACCTCTTCTATTGAACATAGTACTTGAAACATTAGCCCAAGCAATTAGTAAAAAAGTAAAAGGATACATATAGGAAAGAAAATACTCAAATTACCGTTATTTGCAGATGATATGATGCACTACGTAGAAAATTCAAAGAATTCTACCACAAGAGCTTTTAGAATTAATAATCAAATTCAATAATGTAGCAAGACACGAGTTAACACGTAAAAATCATTAGCATTTGTAGACTCTAATAATGAACTGATGAGAAGGAAGATTATGAAGACAACACCATCCACAGTAGCTTCAACAAAATGGAATACATAGAAATGATCCTAGCCAAAAAAGTGAAAGACCTCTACAAAGAAAACTACAGTACTCTGGAAAAGGTGCTTGAGGAAGATATGAGAAAATAGGAAGATGCCTCCTGCTCCTGGATAGGTAAAATCAATATAGTCAAAATGGCTGTTCTCCCGAAACCATTATACAGATTCAATGCAGGGCAATCAAATACCAACAATATGCTTTACTGATCTAAAGAAAATAATCTTAAAATTCATATGGATCTGGAAGAGACCCAGAGTAGCAAACATAATGTTGGGCAACAAGAGCAAAACAGGAAGCCGGGTGTGGTGGCGCACGCCTTTAATCCCAGCACTCGGGAGGCTGAGGTAGGTGGAGCGTTGTGAGTTCGAGGCCGGCTTGGGCTACAACACAAGCGCAAGGCCGGCCTGAACTACATAATGCAACCCTGCCTGGAAAAACCAGGGCCGGGAGTTTGGCTCAGTGCCTTAAGCGCCTGCCCTGCAGGCATGAGGTTGTGAGTTCAATCCCCGGTGCCGCAAAAAAAAAAAAAAAAAAAAGAGCAAAGCAGGAGGTGTAGCAACCTAATTTCAAGCTATACCACAAAGCAATAGTAATAAAAATGGCATGATACTGGAACAGAAACAGATTCATGGATCAATAGAACAGAATTGAGGACACAGAAACTTAGCCAGACACATTCAACTGTTTGGTCTTTGATAAAAGGGCCAAAAGCATGTGTTGGAGAAAGCATATCCTATTCAACAAGTCAAACTTAGAAAATGTTGCAGATTAAAACTGGACTCTTACCTCTCACCATTTACTAAATTAAAATCAAAATGGATCGAAAATCTAAACATTAAAACAGGAATATTAAACCTAGTAGGAGGTAAAATAAGTAAAACTCCTAAAGACGTAGGTGTAGGAAAAGATTTTCTTAACAGAATTTCAATTGTACAAGAATAACAGCAAGAATTAACAAATAGTATTATATCATTCTAATAAGCTTCTGTACAGCAAAAGAATCAGTCAGTAGGATGAAGAGACCACCTAGAATACAGGAAAAAATTTTGTCAGCTACTCTTCAGACAGAGGACAAATATTCACAATATATAAAGAATTCAAAAATCTAAATCACTTAAATTTAAAGATCCAGTCAAGAAATGGGCAGGAGAAATGAACAGACATTTCAAAAAGGAAGAAAGATAAATAGCCAACAAGTACATGGAAAACTGTTCAACATTTCTGGCCATTACAGAAATGCAAATTAAAACAACACTAAGGCTCCTTCTTACTCCAGAAAGAGTGGCAATCAAAGAAATCAATCAGCAACAAATGCTGGCATGGCTGTGATGAAAAAGAAACCCTCCTTCATTAGTGGTGGGAATATAAACTTGTACAACTCTTATGAAAATCAGTATGGAGATTTAGTTCTCAAAGAACTGAAGCAGTATACGCCTGAAATCTCAGCACTCGGGAGTCTGAGGCAGAAGGATTGTTGCAAGTTCAAGAATATCCTTGGCTACAAAGTGAGCTCAAGTTCTGCCTGAACTGCATAGTGAAGACTCTGTCTCGAAAAAGACAAAAAAAAAAAAAAAAAAAAAAAAAAAAAAAAAAAAAAAAAAAAAAAAAAAAAAAAAACCTCTGAAATCAGAAATTCCATATGACTCAGTTGTGCCCCTGCTGGGTAACTTCCCCAAAGACCTTAAAACATCATACCACAGTAAAACGTGCATAACAATGTTAATAGAAGCACAATTCATGCTAAGTAAATCCTGGAAGCAGCCTGTATACCCATCAACAGATGACTGAATAGCAAAACTGTCCTATCTATAGATAATGGAATACTACTTGGCTATAAACAATGACAAGTCAACACATTTGGAGAAAAATAGTTGCACCTGGAAAATAAAAAGTTGAGTGAAATTAACTGGATGCACAAGCTTAAATACCATATGATAGCTCTCATTTGAGTGAGGCAAAGTTATATAGAAAATGATATAGGATGGACAGAAGGGGACAAGGTGATGGATCTCTTGCAATAGAGAAGTAGAACAAGGGAACAAAGCCGGGGATGGAGGAGGAATGGAAGGCAAAAGAAGTAGAAGGAAGATACGCCGCGTTTAGGAACCTAATAACCTCAATTCGTGTAAACACTGTGAGCCATGACACAAGCTAAGGTTAATAATATCAACGAGAATGAAAATGGAATAAAGGAACTGATGGAGGAGGGAGCAAGGCGGAGGGTGGGGAAAGGGATTTATAAAGAATGAAACAAGATATAGTGTGGGCACACAATCGCTCCCCAAGACGACTGCAAGCTGCCTCGACTGCAAACTTGTACTAATAAAATTTTTAAAAATCCATGCCCTTATATTCCTCCCCTTATTTTTAATGCTCACATTACATAGGTTCTAACAACAACAACAGATAACAAGAAAATTTCTGTTTGGGATATACGAAGCTTTTCCCATGAACACAATAGAAACTCTTCTGTTAAGAAGTTCAAGGGCAAATGCTGGGAAGATAAACATAAATACAAAGTGTTAAATTTTGTGGCAGAGGTCAGTATAGGATGCGATGAGCATTTTCTCCCAACTTCATTTTACTCCATTTCCTCCTCAGGCTACCTGTAGCCAGCATGCTTATATTTATGGCCATGCCTCCTCATTTTACTGAATTCTTCGTTCTGCCGGAATCTGATATCAAGCCTGCCTTACATCTATACTATTCTGAGCAAGCCATTGGTGTCCTTACCGTAAAGCCAGTGGACATTTTTCCTCCCTACCTTACTGCACAGTACATAAACCCACCCCTCCCTTTTAAAATAGGGTCTCAAGATGTAGTTCAGGCTGGCCTTGAACTTACTATGTAGCCCAGTTGGCCTTGAACTCACAGCAATCCTCCTGCCTCAGCCTCCTGAGTACTGGGATTACAGATGCGCCTGGCTGAGGCCTCCTTCTTGAAGTAACTTTCCCTTGGCTTTCATGGTGCTGTATCCTTTCAGTGACTTCTCCAGATTTTTTGACTAATCAATCCCAATCCCATTCATGATTTCCTGTTATTCTGCTCACCATTTAAATCTCCGTACCAAGTATGTTTCCCACAAGTGTCCCTCTGCTCTTTCCAAGTGAATACAACCATCAATACACCGGATACTTGGACAAATCTTTCTCCTAAATTGAGACATGTGCACCTGACTGCCAATTCAATACATCTCAGATGTCAGTCTGGCCCATTAAGTTCAGAACAAATTAACCATTTTCTATTCCATGTGTGTCTCTTGCATATTTTATCTCACTGAAGGAGAAGACCATCTACCAAAATTTGGATTTTACTGCTGTTTCACTCTTCTGCATGTATCTAATCTCTATAGTTTTTCATTTTGAAACTGTCCACACCTGTTCATTCTATTTCTATTATGTCTTCCCATACCTCTGTGTGGCCAGCTAGTTTCATGCTTTGCCAAAATGATCACGTTATTCCATTGATTGAAGTTTCCTAACGGCTCTCATTTCCCTGATGTATTAAAAACCAATGCATTTTTGGACATGATAATAATTTTAGGACCACAGGTCCTTTATATAAGTTTAAGAGGCAGACAGTCCTATTGACAGAACAAACTAAGATGGGAAAGACAGACAGTCATTGGCGCATCCATCAGCAAGAACTCTGAAACAGGACTGAAATAAATCAAAACAGATGCCAGGAAACTCAAGTCTTTCTCTAGAAGTGACTGAATTGGAGAAAATTGCATCAGTTTCACTTCCAACAGAAAAATAGTATTCTAAGTAGAAATAAAATAATACTTGTTACTGGTTCCCTGTCCTTTACTTCTGTAAAGGAATTTTGGATCCTGACATTGAAGATTAAACTATGCCACTTGAGGCATCAACACTAATAGTAGTTTCTTGGAGATACCTGTTCAAGTTTAAAGACTGCAATAAATGCAGGGAATATTGCTGTTGAAATTGATTCCATTTTGATGCAGTCTATCATTAGAAATATGAAAGATTGTATCTAGTCTCCAGTAATATAAAAACTGGGAAGTATCACATTGTATGATTCTACATAGATACAAGTCCACAGTGGGGAAGTCTATTGTCATGACTTGTGTCTAGATGTCCCCCTGCCCAAAGCCTCATGCAGTCATAGGGGAAGGACTCTTACAAATGTGGCTGAATCTAGAGTGTGTGACTGATTCATGATGTAATGCTAGTTTTAAGGGTGGGTGATTATTAAGTCAGTCCAGTGATTGGTCTGGCACTTCCCTGATCCCAATAACCTGGATACAATAGAAGGAACAGAAAGAAGTTTGCCTTGTTCCTTGATTGCTTGCTTTGCTATGCTGTGCCTGCTACAAACTATTTTTCCTCTGTAATGCCTGTTTACCATGCCACCTCACCTTGGAGTCAACCAATTATGAACTGAAACCTCTATAAACTGTGAGCTAAATAAACCTTACCTTTCTTAGCTTGTGGGTGTTGGGTATTTTGCCTCAGAAAAGAAAAAAGTAACTAAGACATCTGTAGACAAAGAAAGTTGCGCAGAGCTGAGAAGAAATGGAGACAGAGAGCTAATAGCTAAATGATCCAGAATCTCTTTTCAGTGATGAAAATATTGTGCAATTACTATGGTTAATTTTTGCACATAACTCTGTGAATATACTGAAGACTTGTGAATTGAATACTTTGAATGAATAAATTGTGCATGTGGGAATTATATCTCAAAATGCTGTGTTTTTAAAAGTTGTAGTAATTTTATACAGTGTCAAGAAATGAAACTGTGGCACTATGCAAAGTACTGTCTTTTAAACTTTTCACAGTTTTGAAAGGGCTTAATAGGGTAAATGGTCTTCTTCCTTTGATTTTAGGAATTTACTTCTTGTATTTCATCTTCTTTGGCATGTTAAATCGTTACCATTTACCTATGCTCTTTAGAAAACTATGAAATGGAATAGAAGGAAGTGGAGGAAGGTAAAGGGATTGAAAGTGATCAGTATTTTATATGTATGTACCAATTCTGGCAAAAAAAAATCACTACTCTATATTAAAATCATGGACCTAAAAACCACAAATAAATTTAAAACTGAAAAATGAAATATCATTTCAAATAAGGTATAATTTTCTTTTACATTCATATGTATGTCATAAAGTCTACATTCAGAAAAATTCAAAGAGAAAATAATTTTAACAATAAAAGTTTGATTTGCTTTTCATATCCCTGAATATAGACAAATATTTTTAAATGCATCTTTGAAGGAACCTCAAATTATTAAACTGCCAACTCCCTAAACATGCCCTTAATTGATGTTGTTATTTTTCTAGGAATAACATCAATTCATTTTATAAAGTACCTGCTGTTAACAATGTTGAGGGCAGAGTGGAAGAAGACTGTGGGTAATAACAGGTGGATGGAGAATTAGAAGAGGCTTCACATGGACCAGTGATGAGAATTTGTCATGAAGCAAGTGTGTGAGGAGGTCCAGGTGGAGGAGGAGAGAAAGAAAGGGAGATAGGGTGACAGACAACCCAAGCTGAGATACATAATGCCTAGTCCTTCCTTAACCTGGTACCATGCCTGGAATCACAAAGTTTTCTTCTTCCTAGCCAACCCTGCTTGAAAATATGATGCAAGCTGCACATGGAATTTAAAATTATGGAGTAGTCACATTTTAAAAGGAACAGGTAAATTTAATTTTAAATTAATTACTTCAAACAAACTACTATTACTTAGCAATCAAGTAATAATTATTGAGATGTTTCATATTTTTTCTTAGCAAATATTTTATACTTTCATCAGATCTTAATTCGGATTACCTAGGTAGCTAGCAGCTCAAATATTACTCATTTTGCTTCTCCATAAAACATTTTTTAAAAGTGGAAGTGCTCTGTGAAATGTATTTCTTCCTTTCTCTGACATTCTTTGATTCTCACTGAGAGATTTACAAATATTTCTGGGCAAATTCTATACCTCTAAACTCCATGGTCTATGAATCTTGTAAGCCAAACGTGAAGAAACAATCCTATAAGGAGAGGACTGTGAAACTGTGTTGACATGGTTTAGCTAGCAACACATGTAATCAGGAAAGAGAGTCAGTGAAATGACTGCTAAATGGAAACTGATGGCTAAGCATTCCACAAAGGCACAGACTTATTCTATTAAATCTCTCTCTGCATCGTCAATGCCAGTTATCACACCACAACAAAAGCTTCTGGACTCAGACTCTACACCTAAAAATCTTTTATCCATACATATGCCCTCCTGATTCTTAATCCCTGTGCCCTACTTTCATTCTACTAAAAAAATCTTCTACACTCTTCTTTATACACTTCTCTAGTAATCAGCAAAGGGGACCTGTGTTTTCAGCCAAACCATCACTTTGCCTTCTAACCCATCTCTGAACATTAGAGTAGGAAGGAATGAGGTTTAGCACAAATCCCCCTCAATTCTGAAGCAGTCCTAAAATTTACCTGGTGTGCACTGATCATGTGTGTATTATGCTTGAATTTCTTCTAATGTTATGACTACTAGTGCAACCACAATGATCCATGTACTTTCATCCTGCTGCAGATAAGAGCTTTTGTGAGCTCTTTCAATCTTTTCTGGAAATATAGGTTCCTTTGTCCCATCTTGCCATGACATGAAAAAACAGAAGCACCTCTAACCCTTAATTACTGCACAACACAAACATCATGCAGCTCAAAGGCAATACCACATCAGGCTAAATTTTTCAAATAGGGCATCATCTCAGTCTTAAACTTGGAAGAACTTCCCAGCCTATATCTTGGGGTTAGATGCTCATTTTTGGAAAGGACCATATAGGTGATTTGGAAAATACCGCTCATAATAGGACAGCAGTCAGGTTACCATACCTTCATTCCATGAACATGCCCCCTTAAACTGTGTTAGCTCACAGAGCTACAAAGAAGACTAAATTCCACATTTCAGGATAGAACATCCAATAGAATTCTAATAGGTTTCTATGAATACGAAGGATTGTTGACCACAAAGACATATTCATTTGTTTACACACTTTGCCCTGACCCTATATTTCCATATTCAAATATGATGACGGGGATACAACAGAAACAGCTATTCTAAGTAACTACCAACAGTAAATTCATTATGTGACAAGGAATGCAAAAACATATAATGATAACATTAACAGAAGGTAATTTAAGCACTGAAAGAGTCTGTCATTCCCAGAGCAGGAAGATTGATGTGTGGTAGGGGGAGATTTTGCACCTAGCCAGCTGAGTTTGTGCCTCATCTTGATATTGAGCAAATCTTATAATCTCTCTGTACCAGATATTTCTCACTTGTGAAATAAATTTATGATACCATTTTGATTTTTCTAGGAATTCCATGAGACATAAACATGCAAACATATAATTATAGATTATAACAAGTGTTTTTGAAAGAAAAAGCTAACTGGACAGTAGTACTCAGAGTAGCTACTTCAGAAGATGTATTCAAGAGGTGGTGCTGAAAATGAAGGAAAAAGGAGCTGTCCAAGACCACGAAAGATGGAGGAAGGCGAGGGTCCTAGGTATCTGCTAAGATCCAAAACAGAGATGATTTGAAGGGAGCGGCAGCCAGTGTGTGGGCTGTGATACAGACGCAAGTTCAACCCTCTTTGAGACACCAAACAATGGTCAGTAGGCTGAAAGAAGGCCAGCAAGGCAAGGTCAGTGAACACTGATGATACTGAACCTTGTCATACTTAGGAAGGCGGATTTTACTCTAAAAGCAAAAGGAGGAACTCGACATTTCTAAGCCTCAGAAAACAATCCAATCAAAAGCAGATGCATTAAGATGTTTCTCATGCTCTCCCTCTGTCTGACTCTCATTTCCTTCCTCATATGTATATATTTGTACCAAACAATGTGCATCTAGGGTTTACAGAAAGGTTCTAAGCACCCAAACGAGGAAGGTGAGGCATTCTGAGGTGAAATGTGTGCAAGGAGAGATTAATGCAAGAGAAACAGTGACTCTAGGAGCCACCAGACTTATCAGGAAGAGTGCAGTTTGAATTTCAGCAGACATAGATCCAAAACAAGGGCTACCTGTTTTGGTGATGCAGGGTTAAGTACTCTCTAAAACCACTCTAAGCCACCATCTCACCTATAAAGGTAGTGTAGGAATACCCACTTTATAGAATTGAACAGATGATTAAAGATAATGGCAAATGTGACTGTTGACTGTGGTGTCAACGTCAACAAGAAACGCCCAGCTGATCAGGGTAAAACGGTTTTTGGTGTGTCTGGCTGATTGACTTAATGAGAAGTGAAGACTCACCTTGGGTGTGGGTGACACCAACCAATAGTTTGTAGTCTGGATGGAATAAAAAGGAAAAGAAGAAGAAAACCTCACTTTCTCTCTTCAGAGCAGTTTCATTCCTCATTGTCACCTTTGGACATTCATTTCCAGCCATCCTGTGCAAATTTCTTAGCCTTGCAGTGCAGACCCTTCAATCCTTTACCCAGACCCTTCAGTGTCCTGATACAGACTCATAGCACGTGACTTTGCAGTGAGCTCCAGACCTTGGATTCTTGGCTGAATCCTTCAGATCTCCCACACACAGGTGGCCCTTTCGTAGTCTCTCACTCCTGACTTTGCAGATGGCCACCATAAGCCCACCTTGCATGGATTTTGTATTAAATCTGGTCCTTTAGGAAACACTGACTGATACAGCAACCATGAAGCACAGGCTTGCCATGGACTGGTGGCCAGATATAACTTTAACAAACCAATCTGTTTGTCTTGGATTCAATAAATCACAGAAAACTCCAGGAGGAAACTACATTGAAGGTAATTTTTGCCTATGTGATTTTAAGATAGATAGAAGAAGTGTTTAAAAAATAGAGGCTTTCATGAAAACATCACAAGGATACAAGATTTTGTGATTATCAGTGTGATTGATTGGATAGGAGTAGACCTGGCAGCTGTTTTGTTATGGGCAAATACACGTCTCTGACGGGGAAAGTGATAGCCTGACGGAATACATGTCCCACGTAGCTTGTCTGGCCTGTTGGCCCTGCGTTCTTCAGTACAGTGCTCTCCTCCTAAGCTGAGCTTGTAGCATGATGAGCGACCCACAATCATGGGAATTTTCAGAGCTGTCCTGACTCAGCCTTGGCCCTTTTTCAACATCTCTGATCTCAACTCCCTGGATCTAGAAAGGACTTCCCTTCCAGAAATGAAACAATGTTTCATCCCTTTTAACACACAAGATGTGAGAACAACATAAAACTTGGTGAAGCATCACATAATAACACTAGCAATCACCAACTTGCATTTGTGACTGCCTGTGTGCACACACCAAATCAAGAAATTGGGACTGTAATACCTTTACGGCAGCAAGTCCAGGCCACTTCTTCTGTATCTTGGATTAGTTTATCAGCCTAACTCTCTTACCTCACTGTTTCTGCTTTTCCCTACCTTCTAACTCCAAATAGCCAAAACTAGATTTTTAAAGCATAAGCAACCTTCTATTGTTCTCTTGCTTAGAATTTTTGATGACAGCAGACTGCACATGGAAAATAAAATCCTACCATCCACTTACTACGTAGTCTGTATTCACAAACTACACATCAGGTGATGAACACGACAATGGCGCTCTTCCCTACATGAACAGGAATGCAGCCATCTTCCTCAGAATTGTGGAACGAATTAAGTTTGTGGCATGAATTCAGTTCGTGACCCGAGGTATCAATGAATAGGTATCTATAGGTACTGTACACTATATAGGCACTATGCTAGGCTATACACTATACAGGTACACCTTGTAGGTGCTATGGTGACTTTAATTCCTTCAGGTCTACGCCAAGGGATCATGTAGCTGAATTACATAGTAGTTGTTTAGAGTTTTTATTTTTGTTACGGCACTTTATATTAATTTTGATAGTGGCCGTACTAGTTTATATTCCCACCAACTTACGAAGGTTCCTATTTCCCTGCAGCCTGACTAGCATTTATTATTTTTGATGATAGCTGTGCTGACTGATATGATAAAACCTCAGTGTAGGTTTGATTAACAATTTCCTTCATGGTGCAGAGGATTTTAATTTTTGAGCAGTTTTCTGAGCTATTGAAGTTGTATTCAGGAAGTTGTTGCCTATTGTTGAAATGCCATGTTTTCCTCTAGCACTTTCAAAATTTCAGGTCTTACACCTAGATCTTTGATTCACGTTGAGTTGATTGCTGTACAGGGTCAGAGATTAAAGCTATAGTTTCAATTCTCTATAAATGAGTGTTCAGTCTTCACAGAAGTATTCGTTAAAGGCAATCTTTTCAACAATGTATATTTTAACACACTTTTAGACAATCAAGTGACTGGAGCGATGTGCTTTTACTTCAGCATCTTCTAAACTGCACCGTTGATCTCTGTGTTAATATTTCTCCACGCACTTTGCTATCTTTTAGAACTATGAACCTAGTACATTTTGAAAGGGAGTGTCTTACTACCTCTAACTTGAGTCTTTTTGCACAATATTGGTTTGCTTATTGGAAGTAATTGGAATCCATGAATTTCAGGGTGAGTTTTTTCTAGTTCTGTGAAGAATATCATTGGTAGTTTCATAGGAATTGCATTGGAGACATATATATCCATATCTTTTGCTAATATGCCCATTTTACCAATATCATTTCTGCCAATCCATGAATACTGGAAGTCTTTGCATCTTTTAGTGTCTTATGCAACTGCTTCTTCAATATTTTATATTTTTGTGGAGATCTTTCACTTCCTTGGTTAGGTTTACTTTTAAGTATTTTTTGAACTTGGTGTGAATGGATTTTTCCTGATTTCTTTCTTAGTAGATATATTATTGGTGTATAGGAAAGCTCTTGAGTCTAGTATGTTGATTTTGTAGACTCCTACTTTGATGAATTTGCTACTAGTTCAAAGAATCTTTTAGTAGATTCTATTGAGCACTATAAGTACAGAATTATATTATCTGCAAACAAAAATAATTTGACTTCCTCTTTTCCTATTTGTACCCATTATATTTTTTCTCTTGCCTGATTGCACTGGTTAAATTTCAAGCATTACATTGAGTACTTAATGACAGTAAACATCTTGGTTTCATTGTTGATTTTTAGAGGAAACACTTTAGTTTTTCCACATCCGGTATGATATTGACTATGGGTTTGTCATATAGAGGTTTTATCACGCTGAGGTAAGATCTTGCTTCATGAGATTTTTGTAATGGATAATGTTCAATTTTATCAACAACCATTTTGGAATCTATTGAGATGATCATGTGATTTTTATTATTGATTTTATTAATGTGTTGTACTACTTTTACTGATTTGCATATGTTGAACCATATTTACATCTGTGGAATTAAACCAACTTGATTATGTTGTATGATCTTTTTAATGCATTAATGATTTATATTTGAAAGTATTTTATTGAGGATATATGTGTCTATGTTCATCAAGGATATTTGTCTATTGATTTTTTTCTTTTGTTTGTTGGCTTGTTTCTGTATTATTTTTTCTTTTTATGGCTTAGTATCAGGGTGATACTGACTTAATAGAATGAGTTTGTAAACATTTTCTGCCTTTCTATTTCATGGAATAGTTTGATGACGATTGGCATTATTTCTTCCATAAATGTCTGGTAAAATGTAGCAGTAAATCTATTCAGTCATGGGCTCTACTTTGTAGAGAGTGTTTATTACTACATGAATTTTACTGCTTATTATTGATATTTTCAGCATTTTTATACCTTCCTGGTCCAAATTTGGTAGGTCTTATGTGTCTACTAATTTATCCATTATTTCTCAGTTTTCCAATTTATTAGCCTACAAGTTTTCAAATAGTTCTTAATGATCTGGATTTCAGTACTGTCTGTTGTAATACTCTTTTTTCATCTCTAAGTTAATTTGGGATCTCTCTCTGTCTCTCTCTCTGTCTCACTCTCTGTTTGTCTGTCTTTCTCTCTCTCTCTCTCAGAGTTTTTTATCAATTTTTTGAAGGACCAACTTTCATTCATTATTAATCTTTTGTATTGTTCTTCCAGTCTGTTTTATTTTGTTTTATTACTTTTGACTTTCATCTTTATTATTTCTTTATTTCTATTGATTTGAAATTTTGCTTGTCCTTGATTTTCTAAGACCCTTAGATTGTTAAGTTATTTATTTGAAAATTTTCTAATTTTTTAATGTAAGCACTCACAGTTATATATATATATCTCTCTTAGAACTAATTTCATTATATCTCATAGAATGTAATATGCTGCATTTCCATCTTCATTTTATTCTAGGAGTTTTTAAAATTTTCTTACTTGACTTTTTATTAGTACACATTTGTATGACATAATATTTACATTCTTTGTGGGTAATTTATATGTGCATAATGTGTTTTAATTCATTTTTCATGCCCTTTCCCTTCCTTCTTTCCTCCCTCTATCCATATTTTGCTCTCCTTTCTTCTTTTTTACTTGATCAACTGATTGTCAAAAAGTGAACTGTTTATTCTCAGTGTGTTTGTGCAGTTTCTGTATTTTCTCTAGCTGATTTGTAGTTTTATTCCGCTGTGATCTGATAAGATAGAATAAATTATTTCAATATACTTGATTTTGTAAAGCTTCCTTTATGGCTTAAAATATTATCTATTTTGCAGAAAGTTCCATGAGCTGCTGAAAAAAAGGTGTATTCTTTAGTGGTTGAATGGAATATTCTATGAACTTCAATTAGTCTATTTGGTTTCTAGTGTAGTTTAACTTTGATATTTCTTTGATTTTTTTACTGGATAATTTATCGACATATTGGGACAGTGGAGTACTAAACCTGCCCACATTTGTTACATTAGGGCCTGTCTCTTTATGTCCAGTAGTGCTATTGTGTTTTTTTTAATGAAATAGAAGCTATCTATCTATCTATGTATATATTTATATCTATATATCTATATCTATCTATATATTTATATAT
Source organism: Dasyprocta punctata (assembly GCA_004363535.1). NCBI lineage: Eukaryota > Metazoa > Chordata > Mammalia > Rodentia > Dasyproctidae > Dasyprocta > Dasyprocta punctata. The sequence continues at coordinate 28,555 of RJWM01013196.1, read as the reverse complement.
ATTTAGAGAAAGACAGAGATACAGATACAGGTACAAATATGGAGAGAGACAGAGACAGAGATATAGAGATAAAGATAGATATTCTCCTTGGTAGGTTGTTCCCTTAACCTTCTTTGTCTCTTTGACTAATTTGGATGTCAAGCCCATTCTCTTTGATATGATTATACCTACTCCTGCTTGCTTTTGGTTTCCAGTATATAAAGTATTATTTCCCATCATTTCACTTTTACTCTGTGTTTGTCTTTGCCAGTAAAGTGTGTTTCTTGCAAGCAACAGATAGTTGGATATTGGTTTTTAATTCAATTTACCTGCTTGTGTTTTTCATTTGAAGAAATAAGACCATCTACATTCAGAATTACTAATAACAGGCATGTAATATTTCCTGTTCTTTTGGTTTTTTTTTTAATGTTTAATTCTTTCTTATCTATCATTTTTGCATCTGCAGTCTAGTAAGATTTGTTCTTCCCCATGTTTTCATGGTTATATTTATCTTCCTTTTCCGCACACTGGATTCCCTTAAGCATCTTGTGCATTAGTGGCTCAATAGTAATGAAAAGCCTTTTTTCCTTCAATTCTGAAGGACATCTTTGGTTTATATAGTAATTTTACTTAGCAGTTATTTTCTTTCAGGACTTGAAATACACCCTGTTGGACTTTAGAGATTTGGCTAAGAAATATTCAGTTATTCTGATAGGCTTGCCTTTATAAGTGACTTGGCATTCTCACTTGCAACTTTCCATATTCTTTGTTTATCCAGTGCTTTTGGTATTTTAACTTTGATATAACATAGGTTGGTTTTTTTCTTGTCTTGCTTATTTGGTGAACTACATGTACCCTATACCTGGTTGTGCATATATTTCCCACAGTTTGAAAAATCTTCCACTATTAGTGCACTGAGGGGGCTTTCTTTCCCTTAAGCCTGTAGCTCAGTACCATCTTCTTTGTAAAACATTTATAATATTTGTCTTTTTTAATATCCCAAAATTCTTGGATATTTTGTTTATAAATTTCTTGACTTTTCTTTAATAATTCTGGATGTGATAATTCATCAAGCTTGTCTTAAAGCTCTGAGAGTCTGTCACTCTCTTGATTCACTCTGTTGGTGAAACTTTCCACTGTGTTTTTTTACTTTAGTTAACATTTTGTTTACAAGTTTTTTCATTCTTTTTCTTAGTTTCTGTGTGTTTACTAAATAGTTCTTTCATATCTTGCTTTAGCTTTCTTAATTCATTCTATTTATTTGTATTCTCCTTTAATTAACTGATCATTCTAAAAATCAAACATTTCAAACGTCAGCTGTTTCATCCATTAATACATTCAGATTCAGTCACTGAACAGTCATAAACACTTGTGCTAATAATTTTCTGGACAATGTTTCATGTCTATATCTTATACTCTAAGCAACTACTTTAAATACAACAATATGCAATGTGTTGATTATTGTTACTCTCCTATTGGCGTGTTGTGAAATTCTGTTTTACGTTAATCCCTTACTTTTTTCTGTTTAAAATTTAAAAAAAAAGAATGCATAACTTCCAATTTTGAGTAAGGTCATTTTAGCAAACAGCCTTCCTTTGGATCATAATTCCTAGTTTCACTCAGAGAGGAGAAAGTAAACCACAGCAATAACATAGACAGAAAGACAGACCAGATATCAATGTTTTAATCTGTTTTTTTCATTATATAACAAAAAAGAATGCATAGGCCATTAAAAAGTAATGGCAAGAAATACAAATACTAAGAATGCTATATTATTTTTAAAAGAACAATTCACAGTAAAAATCAAATCTGAGAATGGTCCTGTGAAAACTACTTTTCACTCAAGATTCTTTTTCTTTTAACTATCTTCACTAATTTTTATATACATTTACATTTATATATATAGTTTTTCTTTCAGTTTGCAATACAAGTGCAACAATACGGTGGTTACATGTGTGTGACTTATTTAGTTCATGGTAAGTATATTCTCAAGATGCATCCATTTAAGTATGAAAGTGTCTAATTTGTAGTTCTTTATAGCTGAGTAGTATTTCATTATACAGAAATACCACATCTTTTTTGTCCATTCCTCAGTCAATGGGCATTTAGGTTGTTTCCAAGATCTGGCTATTATGAACTGCACAGCTATAAACATAGGGGCACATATATCACTATGGTAGGATGTTTTTAGTTCTTTTGGGAAGATACCCAGAAGGAGAACAGCTGGATCAAATGGGACCTCCAATTCTAGCTTTTTGAGGAAGCTCCACAGTGACTTCCACAATGGTTGCACCAGCCTGCATTCTCACCAACAGTGGAGAAGGGTTCCTTTTCACTACAGTCCCTCCAGCATTTTTTTATTGGTTGTTTTCTTAGTACTAGCCATTCTTTCTGAGGTGAGTTGGAATCTCAGGGTTGTTTTAATTTGCATCTCTCAAATGACCAATGCTGTTGAACATTTTTTCAAGTATTTATTTGCTGCTTGTATTTCCTCATCTGAGAAGTGTATGTTCATCTCAGATGCTCATTTTTTAAATTGAGTCTTTAAACTTGGAGGACTGCTTTTTTTAAGTTCTTTATACATTCTTCATAGTAATCCTTTATCTGAGGGACAGCTGGCAAACATTTTTCCCAAATTGTGGGTTGTTTCTTCACTTTGTTGATGGTTTCTCTGAATGTGCAAAAACTTTTCAGTAGGATGAGATCCCATTTGTTTATTCTTTGTGATAGTTTCTGTTCAATCTGACCTTTATTCATAAAGTGTTGGCCTATACCAATATCTTCAAGAGTTTTACCTATCCTATTTTCCAGCAGATTTAATGTTTCTGTTTTAATGTTGAGATCTTTAATCCAGATTTTAACTTAGTACGTGGTGAAAGACATGGGTCCAATCTTAATCTTCGGCATGTGGAAAGCCAGTTTTTCCAACACCATTTATTAAAGAGGCTATCCTTCTTCCAATGAATGTGTTTGGCACCTTTGTCAAAAATAAGGTAGCTTAATGTGTCTGCAGTTGCTTCTACATCTTCTAATCTAGTCTATTGATCTTTGGGTCTGTTTTTTGTCAGTACCACACTGTTTTTATCACAGTAGTTTATACAAACCAGATATTAAAACACAGTAAAAACTAAATAAAATTAACAACTATAACATGAATAGCAATAAAAATAAAAGAAACAACAATAGCACAGAGTAAATTACAAGGTTAAAAAATTAATAAAGGTGAAAATACTAATAAAAATAAAGTACCGGGCGGGCAAGTACAAGGCTGGTCTGAGCTACATAGTGCGACCCTGCCTCAAAAAACTAGGGCCAGGAGTTTGGCTCAGTGACTTAAGCGCCTGTCTGGCAGGCACAAAGTTGTGAGTTCAATCCCCAGTGCCTCAAAAAGAAAAAAAAAGTATTAATGAAAATAGAAGAATTGGGGAAAGGAAAAAAGAAGAGGAAGTAAGATTTCTTTTAAAAGATGAGAGAGAGCGCCTAGCATCCCAGCGCAATCCATCAAGGGAATGCCCGGCCAACTTCACAGGACACAGAGGTGCCCAGCCCAGCCCAACCCAGAGCCCCAGAGCTGCTCATCAGGGAGTGGCCAGTGTAGTTGTAGGGCCTTGAAGAATTTGAGCTCTGCCCTTTAAAACACAATATGGTATTTACTCACATGTGTAAATACCATATTGTCTCCCTAGTGTAAGAAACGGAAACAATATATATGATCCAAATCTACAATAAATACTGTGTAAGAGTAAGAAACTGCTCAAAGAGCAAAAGTAATTGGGAAAGGGTAAGGAGGAATGAAGGAAGGGAAAAGAAAAAAGACATAAATCTGTATATATGTATATGTAAGATAGCTAAAATGACTATACTGCTAAATGTATTAGTTATTGAGAAAGAATGGTTAGTACTCATATGATTAGATCAATTTTACAGGTCTATATCTGTTAATTTAAAAAACCATTTTGAAGATAATAATATGCAATATTGCAACCATTGTCAAGTTCTTATCATCTGGTTTTGTAAACCTACAATGTTACTGTTTTGGATTTGTTGTCGTTGTTTGTCTCTTTTGCTTTTTGTCTATCTTTGGTGTGTTTCTTTTCTCTTAAACAAAATTTTAAAAAAAGATGAGGAAGAAAGAGCAGCAGATAAAATGTCCAATTAAGAAATAAAATACTTAATTAAAACTAGAAAAAAGTAAGAAAAAATACAAAAGAGAAAAGCAAGTCCAAAATGCTCCAAAATTATCCTTTAACAGGTCTCATGCCAATAAGACCTTTATTAACATTTATTATCTTTTAGTAGGTCTCATGCCAATGTTTATGGATTGGAAAATTTTCTTTCTAGGGCCTCTCTCATTGGAACCCACCAGATAAGGAGAAAGAGTAGCGGGCCACAGTTGGAGCCTATTTTATTTCCTCTCTTTTCACACCTAACAGGCTGGTGCTGTTGAATGCTCACTCTTGTCCCTCCTTGCTAACAAATCAGTGCAAGTCAATGACATGTTCTCTGTCTCGAGGCTATGTTCACAATAAATTATCTTTTGTTTCTTTAATTTTTTTTAAATTTTGTTTTGTTTTCTTGTGCACCCATTGTCATTGCTAACAGGAACTAGCTTCATACCCTATTCACTCTTAGTTTATCATTGGTTTGACGGCTCTCTTCAGACTTACCTTGTGGATGAGTAGTCAGTTTCCCCTCCTCCAAGGAAGCATAGGGTGGCATCTGGGACTATTGTGTTTTTCTTTGCATTGCATTTCTGATTCTTCCTGAACTTTCACTCTTCTATTATCTCTTGATTAATGGAGCTCTCCCTCTCTTTCTCTACTCAGAATATAATTTCTCACTTCTAACTCTACTTCTCATTGGAAAGATCATGTCAAGGATACTTCCCTTCCTCTATCTTCTGCAGACATCCACACGTTGCCTAAAACATCTCTTCCAGCACCTCAAGCACAGCTGTGAAAAATAATAAACTTCCCATAATGTAAGTCATGGTACAGTGGTTGGAGCCCCTTTTTATGTTTAACCTAATTTTTTTTTTTTACTTTTATATATCTTGGGCTATATTCCTCTGCCACATGTTCAAGACCAGGTTAAAGAAAGACCTATGTCAGCCAAAATTTATCTCTCCTCTCTGTCAAGATCAGTTAACATTGTTTAGACATTACTTTTGGAACCATGTGAGGAGTTGCTCAGCTTCTCTGTCAGTATCAGCTGCCAGGATGAGTCATGATCTTACTTGATTATGTAGCTTCCTGTGAGAGCATGAAAGACTTTTCCTCCTTGGTAGCCCTCCTTTTTGGTACATGGCTTTTGGGTCGACTCCTGTCCTCTAGCATAAACAGTCTTCTTGATCAAGATGTTGGGTGACTCAATAAATAGTAGGGTGCTGCAGACAGGTTCTCTCATATTCTGGGTCCTTGTTAACCTTGGAGGGCCATGGCCACAATATTGGCTACCTTTTAAACCCAGTTACATTTTAACTCTGGTCTCCAAACCATAGTTGTTGAGAACCCAGAAGGTCAATTGCACCAGTATTAAAGTGGGAGTGGTGAGTTTAGCTATTACATTCTCATCTGAATATCAAGCACTTTGAAATATAAAGCACAGCTAAAGGACTGATTTTTTTTAACAAATACTGATTGTCTTAGAAGTTGAATCCCTGCAGAATGTTAAAAGATGATAATTATAAAGATTTTCAGAGAAAATTTGAAGTCTAGAGCCACACATAGCATTGTAGTGTAAAACTATGGCCACATTATTATTTTGAAGCACATTTAAATGTCCATCTTAGTGTAGAATAGGTTTTTTTAGTCAGTTACCTTTATCTAATTACAAGATATTAAATGACAAAAAGAAATTTTTACATAATTTATTATCCTTTAATAGGGTGTCACTGAAAAAGAAGGCACCTTTCCATAGATGTACCTTATAAGATTTTAATGTCCAGTCTTTAATTTTTAGTGTGACAGTGTCTGAGCTGCTCAGTGCCTGAGCATCTCTAAGTGTAGTGACACATATATATCATACATATCACACAAGGTTTTTTAAATTATCATTTGGCTTATGGTCTCATGCTGGTTTGGCATGCACCACCTATCACAAGTAGCTGGAACATAAGAAACAACTAGATATATGAGTCTAAAAAAAAGTTTATCACAAAGAGCCCTAGTTTTACATCTTTGAAAACCTGTTGTCTTTGTTACTTTTATCTCATTGCTGAGATAAAATATGTGACACCCAAAGTTAATGAAAGAGAGGTTTATTTAGCTCTCAGTTGGTGGAGGTTTCAGTCTATAATCAGTTGGCTCCAAGGCAGGGTGGCATGGCAGAAGGATAACCATTCATGGCAATGGAAAATATATATATATAAAAAAAAAAACACAAGAACAAAATGGGGAGAGATCTGTTCACACACTAGAAATCCAAAGAACCTAGCTGAGGGCCTGAATTCCATGGCAATGTCCCCCAGGAGTCCAAGGTCAAGGGTCCATGAAAGTGTCTTGTGCAAGTCTATACCAAGAATCTGCATTGGGAAGGCCCAAAGGTCAGCAGTGGAAGCTACGGTGTTTGCACCTGTGGGATGAAGGATCTGTATCAGCAGACTGAAGGATCTGCACTGGAGTCAGGAAGCAATGCTTGAGATAATGACCAGAGCTCCCCGAAAGTGACCACAGCCAGCCTCAGTGACAGTGAGGAACTAAGCTCCTGCAATGATGAGAACAGCTGATTTCGTATCATGAAAATCAGCATAATAAACTTCTCCAGGAGAATCAGCAGTGTACTGTCGTCCCCTATAGTTCTACTTTTATGCTGTTAGCAACAATCCTCAGGTGGGCCTTCTACATGCAGCACCATGCTGATTCAATTCAGCTGAGTGCTACAAGTTGACCATTAGTTAATCCACCACACCTGTGCACACAGAAATCATGAATGTATTTATTACAACATGAAGTCAGCAGTAATGTGTGTCACAGCTATATGGAAACTTTTGTCTCTTTAATTTTGTATACCAAGACTGTCTTTTAATAAGAAAACCTTATTGTGCTACTCACAGAGAACTTAACCTTTTGATGATAACCAATGTAAACAATTTACAATAATACGTTTAGCAATGTTTATTAGGGTGTGACTCCCATAAGGCTGAGGAAATTATTAGGATCCCATTAGTGAACAAATATTGGAATATATGTTTTCTAAGCAACTTCTACTTTAGTCACCAAAGGGAGTCTTGTCCAGTTTTTCAAGTCAAAGTGGCCACATTTAGTTATCATGACAAAATATTTTAGATGACCTATGAGAACAGGATCATACCAATTAACAGATGATTTGTGACCAATGAAAGTTTTCCAAATTATTGTACACAGACAAGAATAGGTATTACATTTGTAAAAACCAGTCTTGGCATCATTTTTACTGGCTGACAAACTGGGTGGAAGTGTGTCCTATGAGAATCAGATCATAAAACTTTACATGTCTTTTTATCAACTAAAAGATCCCAAATTACTGTACAAAAACAACAATAGGCATTGCATTTGCAAAACTAGTCTTAACATCATTTTGACTGACTGACAACCTCAGTGGAAATATGCCCTTAACTCTAATGGCACTTATTTTGTCTATACCTCAACTTAAATTGTAGAGATAAATATTTCAACCTATATAAACTGTCTCCATGGAAATCTCAAAAAAGTCAAAAAGAAACTGTTGAGCCAAAACAAAACAGCTGTAGGTGTGGCAACTGGTCATTAACACAAATTGGACAGACAAATGAACAAGCACATGTAAGACAATTGTTTATAAGCCAGAGTGCACTGAGACCGTATTTGGCAAAGGCTGTTTTTTTATGAATCAGGCACAAGTATTATTTTAATAGCTGTAGTGAGCAAACAAAACTGTAGTGAGACTGTTCACAGGGAGCAAACTGTTTTACTTTTTTTGTTTACCAGAGTGGTAGTTGATATTTTCTCTTCTGAAAAGAAATTTGAGGTCATCTATTGGTGTACAGGTGTGTGAAGTTTGTTGTTTTTCTTTGTCTTCTAATATCTCAGGTAGTTTGGGCTTTATCCTGGACAGAAGACTCTATCTACCTATTTCCTTTATCTTAATGGCAAAAGAAGTGGTTAAGGCCCAGGGATATAGCTCAGTGGTGTGGCACCTGCCTGGCAAGTGCAAGGTCCTGAGTTCTATCCCTGGTTCAAAAAAAGAAGGTGGCCCAACACTCAGGAGGCTGAGGTAGGAGGAGCATTGTGAGTTTGAGGCCAGCTTGGGCTACAACACGAGCGCAAGGCTGACCTGAGCTGCATAGTGTGACCCTGCCTCAAAAAACCAGGGCCAGAAGTTTGGCTCAGTGGCTTAAGCACCTGGCTGGCAGGCGTGAGGCTGTGAGTTCAATCCCCAGTGCTGAGAAAAAAAAAAAAAAAGGTGGTTAATAATGTTGTGAGATCTTGTATTAGGCAATATTCTCCTGATGCCTCGACTATTGGTAAAATAAGTGTGTTGTGTGGGAACTGGTCTAACAGCAATAATCCTGTAGCCAAAAACTTATTAATAATAGGCTTTAACTCCAGTCTAGCTTCTTTATTAAGGAAATACTGCTTTCTTTGAGGATATAGATTTGAGTTCTTTAGCTGAATGGCTACTATAGTGGCCCTAACAGCCCTCCTTGGGATGCCATCATAAAATGTTTGGGGATCAACTCCTGGCAGAGTCACTGGGCTCCATAGGAATCAGGCTGGATGGGCCTTTAGAACAGAGGTTGCCAGAGATTTGAGTATCAGAGTATCTTTGAGTAGGAAGAGTGTATCTCTTTGAAATATTAGTATGGGGCACACCAGTTTCACTAGAAAGGCAACTTGGAAGAGGAAATATTCTAAACAGCAGTTCAGAGTAGGAGTAAAGGCAGTCATTTGGTCAACTCCCTCAAGTCCCACAACAACTTGGCATGGGATAAAAGCTCACCCCAAAAAGGAACTAGCATGCAAACTGTACCATCGGTGCTTGTCATCTCTCAAAGGGGTAGAGTAGTAGAAGACTTAGATTTTGAGTTCTCTGAATCTGGAACCATGTGGTAAGTAGATCCAGAAGTATTATTGGGTGGCTTTAGGAGATAACCTTTGTCTCCTAAGGGTACTGACTGAGCAGAGTACAGGGAGGAGGAGCTGACAGGAAAGAGTCCCTCATAGCATCAGCTCCTGAGGGATTATGACTTTTTGGGTACCAATCATACCTCTGGTAGAGGACTATAAAGTCTTGAACATAGGCACCTGTGATCATTTTTCTTGTTCCTTACAGTAAAGATATAATCAAAATATAGCATTATATTTCAGGGTGCCAAGGGGTAAGCACATGTCATTTCCTCCATTTGTTATTATACAGCAATATAAGATGATCTCTTAGAAGGGTCTTAGTGTGGAACTCATCCCAATGGTTAAAAAGACCTCTGAGTGGGGACTTAGAAGGAATAGATGAGGTTGTTCCCATTTGTATGTAGGTAGAGGAAAAATTAAGATCTAGGATTCTAGCGGGTCTGTTCCTCGGTCAGACCCCTCTGGTGGGAACCTGACAGAACCTCTCCTTCTGCCCTGAGCCTTTCAGCCCCCCCCCCAGGAATTTAACCTGATAAGGCTGAATTTCTAAGAATTTTTAGTCCCCCAGCAGTTTAACCTGGCAAGTTTGAAATCCTTCCATGCCACCAGGAGTTTAACCCAACAAGGTTGACTTCTAAGGTTGTCAGTCCCCCAGGGGTTTACCCTGGCAAGGCTGAATTCTTTGGGGCTGAATGTCCCCAGCCTTTTGTGAACACCAGTGTGGCTTCCCTTAGACCCATTGGGTTTTCTCCTACAAAGGCAATTCTTCTGGTTGAAGATCCCAAAACTAGGATACCTTATAGGCTGGATGTCCCTTAGACAGTTAAAAATGGAGCAAGGTCCATACCTAGAGAAAACTCTACTCCCTAGATTAAGCCATAAAAACATACACATTTGGTGACAGAATGTCAAAATGAAAGTTAGGCACTCTGTAAATACAATCAGCAAATTCAGCTTATGCATACTTTCAGACAGCAGCATAAATTTAAAGACAGTTTTCAAAATGAAAGCAAATTCAGTAAAAAGGAGAGCAAACTAGTATCAGCAAACTACCCCAGGAAGCAATAGCTTTAGGTGGGTGAGCTTTGGGACCCAGAGGAGGTGATTCAGCTAGCTGTTTGGCTGCTGCCCAGTGCAGCCTGCTGCCTGCTGGTGCATGCAGAAATGATGGTGGGGGATTTAAATAGACCAATTTTTCTCTTCCTGTGCAGAAAGACATTGTACCGCTTAATCCTGTTTTGGCTCTTTTTTCCCTAGTTATTCAGAACCAACAATTAAACTAAAAAAATGGTACATTGATACCTGAAAGTCTGAGGGGGAGAAAGGATCAAGAAAGAAGGAAAATTACTAAAACCTTGGAAAGAAACATGCCACATGAATCCATGACTCACGGGGAAGCACAAACATCCCTAGCACTAAGCAAAGAGCTACCAAAGTTCAGGTCAAGTAACCAAGTACTCCACAAAGAAAATCGCCATTTCAGGCAGACAGGCCAGGTCCGTACCTCCTGCTCCCCTGCTGTGGGCGGCTGTGCCAAAGCATTTGTCTGCTGGTGGCCTTCTTCCCTGCTCCACCCAGTTTATGCCCATCCACTCCGAAATATGCACCACAACCTCTGTGATAGAATTTCCACATTGAGAGGATCAATGACAGAATTTAAACCCAATTTATCTGCAGGGTCCTTCCTTTCCCCCATAAGGACAGAACGCTTTTGTCCCACAGTCTAGTCTTTTTCATGGGGGATTGATCCACATTTCTCAGGAATCCATTTTTTTGCCCAGAAGGGGAAGAGAGAGGAATTCCCAATGGAGTAAGGAGTTACCTTCCTTGCTCTCTCATTTGCCTGGTTGCCCACTTCTGTTGTGGTCTCCAAAGTTCTCCGGGTTGCTAACACCTTGGACTTCTGGTGAGGTTTCTTGTGTGCTGATGCCTCCAATGTGTGGTGGGATCTCTAGGCTGCTGAGCAATAAGGTGCCTTGGCTCATTGTCCAGTGAGGTCTCCCAAGGTTTGGTAAAATCCTCCTGGCTCAGCTCACCAGATGTTACAGTTGAATGGGTCAAAAATCACCCAGGTTCTTGTGTATGATAAGGAAAGTTTTGCCAAGCAATCATCCCACAGTATGCACTTAGTAGCTACATTTATTAAAGACCATGGGACAGTGGCAGTGGAAACAGGCAAAAAGGAAAAGAAAAAAGGGGGCTCCCTAACTCAGGATTCCAGTATTTAAAGGATTAGACACCTGTGACACTAGGTGTCTCCCATTGCCTCTATCATTGGTGTCAGTGATCTGCTGCCTCAGGCTTTATGACCTGCCAGGCTTTTGATATTTTATTTTGTACCTCTTTTAGGAAAATGGGAGGGGTGGATAATCATTAAGGTGGTGTTTACAGTCCAGCCCAAGGAGGGGCAGGGATGGACAGAGTGATTCATTCGGCACCTTTCTTTCTAACTGTGCTACAATCATTGAGCACTACTCAACCACAGACAGGGATAAATTTGAATGATTTATTAAATAATATATTGATCTTGGGACCATATTACTAAATGAAAAAAATCAGACACAGAAGGTTAAATATTACATGGTTTCTCCATCATGAGAGGCCCGAAATATAAAGAGTACATGAAAGAAGAATGGTAGAACACTGGGAGTAGATTCTGCGGAGATGAGAAGAGGACCTTGGGAAGGAGTGAGAAAGGGAGATGTGGAAGGGGGCAGTTAAAATTATGAAGATGTGATGTGTGTATGTACCAGTTCCCCAGGATAAATGTAGTTAATCCGTAGGAGAAACATACACTAACAAAAAGGAGCTGGGCAAAAATTAATAAATAAATAAATAAAATAAAGGAGCTGGGCAATAAAGAAACAAAAGAATTTGGTCTTTTTACAGTGTCAGTTTATACAGAATCTCTCACCTGATCATACCCCACCTTCTGAGTCTTTTCTCCTAGCTGTCTACTCGGGGAAAAGAAGGCACTGCTCATTCAGAGTCTTACTCTTCCGCAGCATGCTCTCGCAGTGGGCTCTGCATGCATCAAGGGTGCCACAGTGTCAGGTTCTCTGAGAGTCCATAAATGAACAGAACACACGCCCTACTCTAAGGGGATCATCTGTGAGCAAAAATGCATGGCTAAAATTCAGTTGGATAAAGGTATATGCCTTTAGACATAGCAGAAAAAGGAAACAGAAACATTTACTTTAAACATAGTTAGAAACTTCTGTTTGCTATTTGCCAGCTGGTGATCCTAGACCCCAGCGTTTCTAAATGTCAGTGCTGCTTGTTCAGAGCTGTCTCCAGGTTGTAATTAAACAATGAACATTTAACATCTAACTAGATAGACAGATAAACAGATAGATCTCTCTATTGCCAGCCTTTTTTATTTTTTGTTTTGCATCTGGGTCTCAACAAAGGCTGAGCTGTGACCCTCCTGTCTCAGCCTCTGAGAGTCTGGGATGACAGGGGTGCCACAGTATGCCCATCTGCATGTAACTGTTTTAACATCTATGTTTAAATTGTCACAATGCCTGGGGATATGAGTTTATCATTTGTCTTATTACCAGTAGTGGCTGTTGTTATAGTGTTAACATTAGTATTATCACTTGCTTTATAGGTGATAGAAGTATTATTAACAAAGGTGATCAGGTACAGTCTTTCATATGGCCAGGACAGAGGCAGAGAATGCTTGTATTTTGATATGATTAAAAACTGCTCAGACTAAGATTCAGTATATCTGGGTTTCGATGATACTTTTTTTTTTTTTTTTTTTTTGTGACACTAGGGATCGAACTCACAACCTCGCGCCTGCCAGACAGGCACTTAAGCCACTGAGCCAAACTCCCAGCCCTACGATGATACATTTTATGATTACTCTGTCATTAGCCCTGATCTAAACAAGGCTCAGAAGACCATTAGGGGCACCCAAGTTCACACAGGTAACAGGGGAAAAGTTCAGCTGTGAATGTAGGGTTGGTTGATTCTAAATCATATTGTTTTTAAGAACGACAAGCAAGACCAACCCCTTTGTGACAATGAACAAGTCAACAAACAGGAAAGAGGAGTATAAACTGTAAGACAGCATGTATTGTGTGGGCAAAGTTTTGTCATTAATAGTCCGACCCGTCCTATGTCTGGGGTAAGTCATAGAATAGAGAGCCATTGTAAGCTGAGAAACCACAGGGAATCTAACAAAGAAGGGAGAAACTTTTCTCATACATTTGCAGAGAAAAATATTTTCAACAAAGATAAACAATGAAATTGAGAGCCTCGATGACACAGTGTGCACCACTGAGAAGAGGAAACAAGAGCAGATATGTATCTACCAGGTAAGGAGCACAAGGCTTCTCTTCATGGAATTCAGTGGACCAGGACATCAGGAATGAGGAGGGTGAAGGGCATGGCATTTGTCCTAATGAGAGATGAACCTGCTCCAATACCAACAAATGCCTCCCCAGGTAGAAAGTGTCACCTCCAGAACACTGACAGTGTTGCAGATTGGGTGGAACTTGTCAAGGATTTCAAACAGGTGGAAAAATGAGAAACACTTACAACTGCATGGAAAAGAGGGTGCCAGGCAGAGAAGAGCCAGTGGAAAGAACACAGAGGCAACGTGTCTGTGCTACTCAAGGGACAGTGAAGACCATGGGCAAGGTGGACAGTGGGTGAATAAGATCAGAGGGAAAATGAGAGGCCATTTCAAGTAGGGCCCCTGAAGTCATTCACAAGAACTGGATTTTTTTCTTAATGAGATAGAAAGTCATTGCAGGATGGAGTAATGACATATCTGACTTAAGATTTTGAAGGGTCACTTGTTTTCTCTGATAAGAGGGAAGTATAAGTCATGCATGAAGAATCAGGGAGGTTGAAAGGGACCATTGCATTAACTGAGCTCAGATACTGGTAGCTTGAATCAGGATATATTAGCAACACAGCTCATAAGAATGGCTGTAGTCTGCCTTCCATGACCGAAGCAGCACACACACAGTGGACAGTGGTGTTTGTGTGTTTTGCACACCAGCATGCCTAGATCTGCATCCGGAAATACAGTAGGAGCTCCAGTGAGGCTGAAGACAAGAAAGTTTTCTTGTGTATTAAATGCGAGGTATGAAAAGGAGACAAAAATATCTCCAAAAGGTTTGGTGTAAGCCAACTAGGAGCATAGAGTGGCTCTGTAGTGAGGTGGGTAAGGATGTGAGAGGAAGGATTTAGGAGGAAAGATTGCAAATTCATTTTTAGACCTGTTCTGAGACTATATCTCTGATGTTCAACTGTAACTCTAAATCTCCAATGTTCAAGTGTGTCTCTAAACATGTGGTTAGTGTTTAATAGGACCCTGGAGTTTGATGGAAAGGTCTGGGATAGAAATATAAATTTATTTTACATACGTTACTTCATTCCATCCTCCTCACAATCTTTGAAGGCTGTATTCTCCCTAGTCAATTCCAAAGTGGCAGTATACCCTCCAGTTGATTTAAAAATGGTTGTGACTTACTTGTAGTTACATAATTACAAGAGACTAGATGGCATTTTGAATTCATGCCTGCCATCCCACAGTCGATGCCTTCTGAAAGAGAATTCTTCAAGAGAATTTTTTCTTCTCACTTCATTATTTTGGTTTTGTCTCTAGGACTCGGTTTGTAGTAAGATCAAGATAGAATCGTAGGGAAAGAAAAATCAGTATAGACTTGTATGCCTAGAAAGGCTACACAGACCTTGGTTAGATTTGAAGACAGACAGGAGGCACTTGAAGATGTTTAACCCAAAATGGAGTCTTAGGGAAAAAAATGGATGAGAGGGAATAAGAAAAGAGAACTTATTGAAAAAGTGGGAGTGTTGACAGAGGAATTCAAAGATAATTGAACATCAGTGAAACAAGATGTAGCAATAAAGTGGGTTTCAACTTTATCAGTTTCATCTCAATACAAGCACATACAATGACGTATGTGTCTGAGGTGCATTTTATACATTTGGCACATGTATCTCGTGCAGACAAGGATCCCAGTGATGCATCATTTATTATCTGTTAGACTCCAAACATCCCAAGGACTAGCACATTCTCTGTCTTACCTTTGTAGCCACAGCAACTTTTATAATACCTGACTCAGAGCTCATGTTAGACAAGCATATGGACAAATGAATACGAAAATGCTACATACACAAAAATTTAGTCCACCCTTTGGCTTGCCTGGGCTCCATTGAGAGACAAAGAAATGTCATGGGCTATATATAAATTATATAATATAGTCATTGCATATATGTAACAGAACTTCTTTTTTGAATACTTTTTATTATAATATTCAAAAAAAAAAAAGAACAAGAGGCATCTGGGCCACAGGTTGAGCAAACCTACCCTAGAATTCCCTCAGGCAAACAGTCTAATGAGAAGAAAAACAATTTAAGTGAAAATTAAGCATTCTACTTCTATGTAAAAGATAGCAGATTTCTATGGATAGCTATTTGCATATCTTTCTCTTAAATAGGCAGGGCTATTTACATACATTTGTATGTTCCATTCAAATAAATTTGCTGTTAGTATGCAAATTACTCAGTAGAATGAGTTCTTTTCTTCTTTCATTTTTTTTCTCATTTTTATTGTTTCTTTTTTATACTTAAACATGTATATCCCATGCAAAGCCCTTATGTACTTGGATAGTGACTCTTGCAGGACTATATTATTTGTACAAAAAGTATATAACTCCACAGGCATTTGTATATTTCTATATAATAAGTGTTCTGAATTTTTATTAACCAAGGTAACCACAACTTTGCACTTCAATGTAAAGATATTTTATGTTGTATTGTCCCCCTTCTCAAGCACCAAATCTCCTAACTAACTGAGAATCATGAGTCAAAACTTTGCCACTGACCAGCTGTAAAACTCAAAGCAAGTCATCACACCTCTGCGAACTGCCATTTGTTCTTAGCAAAATAAAAAGGTTCACATTCCGAGGTGATGTGCTGGGTGAGGATGTAGCTGCTAGCATTCCTTGCACATCTACCTGTCCGTGCAAATCACTGGCAGACACACAGCCAGACAGAGTGCTGTCAGCACAGAAGAGTTAGATGGGCGGGTTGAAGAGGGCTGGTAGAGATTTAGAAATTAAAATCGTGGCTGGAGCAGAATAGAAGTGACTGAAGAAATGCACAGGAAAGAACTCTAAGAACTGAGTAAGAAAATAGTCCCCTGAAACAGCATATTCTCAAAGATACTAGGAATTTTTTGCCTTTTATTCGGTGCTCCATTCCTGAACTCACTAATTCATCAGACTACAATCCTTCTTTAGGAGATTTACACTGAACAAAAAAGGATCTATTTCATCTCCTGAAAACAGTCACCTGCAAGAAGACTGCCCTCTGGCTAGAATTTAATTTATTCTCTGGGAATAAAAGGTTTCAAAAATTATCCCCAATCACAGAAGTCAGTAGTATAAAGATTGTGATATATATTTAAAGAAGTTTCATTTAAAACAACACAAAGCAAGTGCCTACCAAGCAACTTACACAGGGTTGGAGGCAGACAATTTATCCAGCCATTCATTCAGTCTCCCAATGCCTGCTGACCTTCTGCTGTATGCCAGGCCCAGTCAGGGGAGCATCAGAACACAGGGATTGTCTAATAGAGTAGCTTTCAGCCCTATCAGATCCCACACTCTCAACTTAGTGCAAATAAACCTAGGGACTCGTTTACTACTTCGAAATAAATTTTATGTGTAAGATAACACACTCTTACTCCTAATTTTTGAAAATCAATGTAAAATGAATAAAAATTTTCTACTCTAAAGGAGAAAAGAGAGAAGTGAACTTGGTAGGTTTTTCCTTTACTTATAATTAAAATAAAAGGATTATTAAAAAGAAAGACAAAATATTGATAACACTTTTTCTTTTTGTTTGACCTGTTTAGAACTAGCTGAATATTTATGCTGCGGTTGATAATGTGAACTTCCTAACCTCAAGAAACTGTGATTGTTATGTAACATGGTGATGAGAGATTAAATTACTGATGAAATTAAGGCTGCTGATCACCAGACTTTGAGATGAGGAGATTATCTTAGATTACACAAGTGAAGCAATGTCTCTATAAGTAAAACAGGAGAATAATTGTGTAGTACAGTGATGTAGTATGAGAGCGACTGACCAGCCATTGCTAGCTTTGAGAACAGAAGATACAAAGCAAAGAAAATAAGTAGCACCTAGATGTCAGAAAAAAAGCTAAAAATAAAAATAAATAGAGCCCCTTGGACAGCCTCTAGAAAATATACACTTGATAAAAGCCCTATGTGACTTTCAGACTTCTGAATGCCAAACCTGAAAGATAAAAAATTCTGTTGTCTTCATGCATTATGTTCACAGCAAGTTCTACAGCAGCAATAAGAAACTAACACAGATGAATTCATTTACATGCATATTAAGAATCAGCTCAGAGGATTCAACATGGCTGAATAAATGAGGACTCACATTGGAGTTTCGCAGAAGAAATCAACTAAAAACATGGGTAATTGGAAGAAGAGAAGGGACATATGTTCTGATACCAGAATTAATCTGAGATAAGAGACTTGTAGATCAAACAAAACATAGGCATAGGACTGTATAAAATGATAAACAAGCCCACAGGGTTATCTATGTGTTTCTGGTGAGTGGTGTTAGGATCTGAGCAGGAATCACCAATCCAAGGAAGTTTAAAGCCCTCCCAAAAAGGGAAAGCTAGCAAAGGTGTGGCAAACTCAATCAACACAGGATAAACCTAAAGTATAAGGCCCCTCCCCTCTTTTCATTTCCTATAGCCTGGCAACAAATTTCACTGGTACACAGGGGTAAGTAAATGCTCCCTCTCCAAAAGGAAACTAGTTTTTGTTTTTTTGGTTTTTTTTTTTTCTTTCTTTCTTCTTTGTCTCTTTCTATCTCTGTGGAGTGGCACTGAGGATTGCTAGCGAAACAGCACAACTCCTTCTGCCCTATGACTGACACAAGAGGGACTTGACCATCCCAAGGCACCCAGGACAAGAACATCCCTGCCCCATGACCAGCCACCACCAACACAAGCACTCTTGGGCCAGGAAGTCAGCAACTCCCTCTGACCTGTGACCTGTAGTGCAGGGACAAAGAGTGGGAAATGTGAGCTTCCACACACTGTGACAAATGGTGCAAGTACCCTTGGGCTAAGAAGTCAGAATTCCTGATACAACAACCAGTACAGGACAAACTGGTACAACCACCAGTGCAGCATGGAACAGGGAGGACTGAGCACGAGGGGAGCCAGTGATGTGGAGCAGAGCAGGCTGAAAGTCTGGTAGAGGCCAGCCATGTAGAGGACTGGGTCCTGCCTTGGGCGTTCTCTGTTTAAAGTCCCCACAGCAACCAGGAGAACAATGCAGAGACAAATAGGGCAAGGAATAGTGGGCAGGCCATCCAGAAAGTTGTTGGCTAAAACTGACTACAGCCCCCACAACCAGAGGCCACGATCAGCCCCACATCCAATCCAGCAGTAATCCTATTGCAGAATTGATGGGATGCTGATTTGGACTCTACCACAGAACAGTGGATACCAGAGGAACTTTTTCTTTCTTTGTGCATATTATTCCCCTTTTATTGTCTGATTGGGTTCTTTTCCTTTTTATTTCTTTTTTAGGCTTATATATATTTTTGTTCTATTCTATACATCTTCTTTCTCTGCCTCAATGATATTTCCTGGCCTCAGAATATTTTCATGTGTGTGGACATTGTCCCTAAATTTTCTGATTTGCTTCAATAATCTTTTGATTTTTTCTTCATTCTTTCTCTCCTGCCCTCTTATCCAGCTTCCCAAAGCTTGCGTGGCCATCCAGCCTTGTTTGTCCCCCAGCCTTCTTTCAACTATGTTTCTCTTCATCTTGGTCTCTCTGTTTACCCCCCATACCTCTTAAATTTCCCCACAGTAAAATCATTCTACTAGTGGGATTCCTGATTTATATTGGGTTTTGTTATATAATTGCAGATACTGCCTCTGTGGTTAAAGATACCAAATCAAGAGTTACTACAGTTTGTCAGATTCCAGGTCATCTGTAACACTATTGCTATTGCTAATTGTAATACTTTAGCCAGATGCCATACTAGTGATTAGTCGTTCTCCCTTCCGTAACACTACTGTGACTGAGATCATAACCATCACCATAGTCCACGACAAAAGGACTGGAGGCTGAATCAAATAGATGGCAACATCTCATCCTTAATAAATTGGAAAGGTAAGATCTTGGGACAGACACAAAAATCAAGAACTTCCTACACATACAAGACACCTCTGAAGAACAGACATTTCCTAGGGAGGTTTCAAAAGTAGTGATAAAGCTACCTAGTATAAGAAATATGCAGGTATCAACACAGAAAAAAATTAAATTAAAAAATAAACAATGACAAGACACAGAAGGAAAAATGAAAACCCAGACCCCCAGCTCACCCAGGACAAGACCAAAGGACAGTGGGGTGGAAGAAAATGGAGACCACCCATCTGAAACCTCTGAAATAATAGCAGCAGAAGTTGAAAAACAGGAGGATGAGGCTATAGAGGAAACCAAATCAGTAACAATCTCTGAGATAAAAAGAGAGACAATGAGCATGAGGAAAGACTTACTCAGCAAGCCTAGAATACACATTGATTAAAAAAAAACACAGGAGAGTAGAAAAATGATGGAAACCATGAATACATAACATAGGAAAGAATTGGAATCCATGGTATTCAAACAGATATCCAGGAAATCAAAATTTCCATTCAAAGTTGGCAAAATTGTATCAACAAAAGTGAAGACAAAATTTCAGACCTAGAAGATAGGATTGTGTCTAGTTATCATGAAAAGAAAAATTTCTTAGAAATAACACGGAACTGCAAATAAACAATCCAATAGCTGCAAACTGATACAAAGAAGAATAATATAAGACACACTGGAGTCAATGAAAAAGCAAGAGCCAGCATAAATGACATAAAAATAAACTGTTCACAAAAGTAATAGCAAAAAACTTCCCAAGTATGGAAAAAGAATTTGATATGCAGATAAGTGAGGCATACAGAACTCCGATTAGCCATGACCAATATAAATCTACACCAAAGTATATAATAATCAAGATTTCAGGAATTCAGCACAAGAACAGAGCATAAAAAGATGTTAGAGAGAAAAAACAAATCACTTATAAAGGAAAACCCATCAAAATTACAGCAGACTTCTCAATACAAACCCTTAAGTCAAGGAGAGCTTGGAATAAAGTATTGCAAGTTCTGAAAGAAAAAACTTCCAACACAGATTGATGTGCCTGCAAAACTGTCTTTCACAATTAATGGAGAAATAGGATACTTCCATGACCAGGAACAATTGAAGAAATTCATTACCACCAAACCAGCCCTACAGTGTGTTCTGAAAGACAATGTAGAGAGAGATAACAATGTGCATGAGTCCAAGAACACAAACAGGAACAAGCCACCAGGCAGGGAAACCAATAAAACAGAGAGGAGGACAAGGAACCAACACCACACCATAATATGATAAGGATAAGTCAATATCTGTCAGTTGTAACCATCAATGTAAATGGTCTCAACTCACAAATCAAAAGAAATTTGGTGGCAGAATCGATCACTGAAACAAGATCCAACAACATGCTGCATACAAGAAACACATTTAACTCAAATGAAAATCCACAGACTGAAAGACAAGAATGAAAAACAATAATCCATGTTACAGGAGCCCAGCAAAAAAGCAGGAGTAGCTATTCTACTTGCAGATAATGTGAACCTCAAGCCAACACATATCAAAAGAAATAAAGAATATCACTACATTCTTGTTAAGGTAAAACACCAAGAAGGACAGATTATAATCATAAATATGTATGCACTAAATACAGGAGCACCCAACTATACAAAACAAATACTAATGGACATGAAGAATCAAATAAGCACTAACAAAATTCTAATGGGGGATGTTAACAACCCATTGTCACAATAGATATATCAGCTAGGTAAAATAAAATAAAGAAACATCTAAAGAACTGAACCAAACCTGTGAACAAATAGACTTAGTAGATGTCTACAAAGTGTTTCACCCCACAACATCAGAGTACACATTCTTCTCAGCTTTACATGGAATGTTCTCCAAAATAGACTACATACTAGCCCAGAAACACGTGTAAGTAAATGCAAAGGAATTAAAATTATTCCATTCATATTGCAATGAAATTAGAAATCAACAGCAAAATAAACCATTAAAACTCCATAAATACATGGAAATTAAATAACACCCTACTGAACAACAAATGGATCACAGAAGAAATTAAAGATGAAATCACACATTATCTGCAACTAAATGATAATCCCAAAACAACATATTGGAATTTAAGAGACACAATGAAAGCAGTCACAAGAGGGAAATTTGTAGCAGTGAATACCCATATCAGGATGACAGAACAAGTTCAAACTAACAACCTAATGTTGAATCTCAAATTTCTAGAAAAAGAAGAAGTCAAACTCAAGGTTGTACAAGGAAAGAAATTATAAAGATCAGAGCAGAAATTGATGCAACTAAGACTAAAATAGTACAAAGAATCAATGAATCATAGTTAGTTATTTGAAAGGTTAAACAAAATTGACAAATCCTTAGCCAAACCTACCAAAACATAAAGAAAAGAAAAGACTCAAATTTATGCAATTAGGAATGAAAAGGGTGAAATCACAACAGATCCTGCAGAAATCCAGAAGATCATCAATATCTACTGTGAGAAACTTTATTCTAATAAAACAGAAAATGCAGATGAAATGGAAAGATTCCTAGATATATATGAAATACCAAAGCTGAATCAAGAAGATATAAAAATTCAGTAACCCAATATCAGTCAATGAAATTGAAAACCTACAAACAAAGAAAAGCCCAAGCTGAGTGCTACAAGAAATTTAGACAAGATCTAATGACATTACTCCTCAAACTCTTCAATGAAATAGAAAGAGAAGCAGTAACCCCAAACTCATTCCTGGAAGCAAGTATTACTCTGATACCAAAACCAGAGAACAATCCAACCAAAAAAGAGAACTATAGGCCAATCTACTTAATGAACATACACACAAAAATCCTCAACAAGACACTGGCAAACAGAATGCAGCAAATCATCAGGAAGGTTATACACCGTAACCAAGTAGTATTCAATCCAGGTATGCAGAGTTTGACCAACATATGCAAAACAATAAATGTAATACACCATAGAAGCAGAGTAAAGGACAAAAGTCACATCATCTTCTCAGTAGATACAAAAAAAGCATTTGACAAAGTCCAACAGCATCATGATTAAAAAAGAAAAAAAAAACCCTGAAGCAAATTGAAATAGATGGTCTTTAACTCAATCTGATAAAAACCATCTCTGACAAACCAACAGCCAACATGATACTAAATGGTCAAATCTGAAAGCTTTCACTCTAAAATCAGGAACAAGGCAAGGATGTCCACTATCACCACTCTTATTTAATACATCTCTGCAACACTATCCAGAAGAATTAGACAAGAGAAAGAAATAAAAGGAACAAGGATAGAAAAAGAAGTTAAATTATCATTATTTGCAGATGACATGATACTCTACATAGACAACCCAAGGACCCCACCAAAAGACTTCTACACTTAATAATCAAATTCAGCAGTGTAACTGGATACAAAGCCAACACTCAAAAATCGATAGTATTTCTGTACACAAACGCCAAATTCACTGAGAGAGAAATTAGGGAAACCACGGTTTTCACAATAGCATCCCAAAACATGAAATACTCAGGAATCCAACTAACAAAGGTAGTAAAAGACCTATACATTGAAAATTACAATTCTCTGAAAAAGGAGATCAAAGAGGATCTCAGAAAATGGAAAGATACCCCTTGCTCATGGATAGGAAGAACCTATGCATGAGTGAAAATGGCCATGCTCTCAAAAATGTAGAGAGCAACAACGATGTGCACAAATCCAAGAACACCAATAGGAACAAGTCAATCTCAGAATTTCCCAAAGTTCCTGTTTCCCTTTGCCTAGGGTTTGTGTTGTCTCATTATTTTGTGGTAGGAACACTCCAGGAGGTGCTGGAGGTGCCTGTTACTTTGATTGTGGTGACGGTGGTATAGATGTTTGCTTATGTCCAAACTCATCAAATTGTACACATTAGATAGGTACCGTGTTTTGTAAATCCATTCTGCTTCAGGAAGCTGATTTTTAAAAATTCTAAAAGGTAAAATTTCAGGATTTGTCCTTCCCTCTTGTGAAATTCAGACAGATTCATTAAGTCCACTTTATTACAAATTCATGAAAATATTAGCATCCTCATTTTCCTGAAAGGGAACTGAGGCCTAAGAGAGTGGTGAGCTCTCAACCTGGAAAAAAAAAATAAGCAAATCAGACAATAGGGCAGCGTCTCCATGTTCTGCAGGCACTTGGTGAAAACCTGAGCCTCCAGTTACGGTTTCTCCATTACCTGTGAAACACTCAGCAGGAACATCTAATAGATGAGCACATCTGCTGCACGGGGCCGTGAGATCCCAGGAGGGTATCACACGGAATTAACATCATTATATGAAAACTTATTACATGAGTCAAGCTAGTTGTTTGCTTTCTTTTTGAGGATATGTAGAGCCCTGCTTGGATATACAGTTACAGTTGCTGCCTGATTGTGAGTATAAAATTCACTGAGCACAAGCTCAAGGACCAGGTAACCTGGTTTCATATCCTGGTTTAGCCACCTGGTGACCCAGGACAATGATTTAACCCACCTGAATACCCCTATTTTAAACCAGTGAGAGTAACAAAATCTCCCTCTTGGAATTGCTGTGAGGATTAAATGAGCCGATCCATGCCAAATTCTTTAAAATAATTTCTGGAACATTCTGAAACATACATATTATAGAGATTATTGGGAATCAGAGAGATGAGAAATTTTTTTAACCTAAGTCAAGTCTCATATACCATCCACAAGCCCCACTTTCATCTTATATAAAATGGGAATTTTTTTATTTGAAAAACAAACAAAGGATAAAAACAATACAGAATTTCAAAAAAAGAAATAGAAAGTTAACTCTAGTTAATCTATTGAATATTGTTATCTTGAAAGTAGTGCTCAGATTTTGAGAGTTAGGCATGAAAAAAATGATCAAACAATCAGTGAAGAAAAAAAGGGGATATTCAATGTCTACCTATTGTAAGAACTAATATGAAACTATGTATAAAATAGGGTTTGGCACTTTGACAATATTCACTAACTTCTCTTTCATTTCTCATTAAAAAATTTTATAATTTTTAATTCTCTCTGTGAAGGTTCTCTCATGTTAAGCCACAGAAACATTCTCTGGCATCATTTCCAAATACTATTTTCTGAGTTAGTATACAAAAGCAGTAACCTCTGATTCCAAATTAACCTTTGATTCTTGCTCTCTCTTTTTCTTCACTTTTGTAGTTTCTCAAGCTTTCAGCAACAATTCGATTTTACTGAGCACCAGTCATCTAAAATATGCTAGATTTAAGATGGCTAGAGCAAATTTCACCTTCACTTTACATAACTGAGAATGTAGACTGTTACCTGCAAGTGGAGTTTGCGTGCGTGCATTTGAGTTTACTTCCAGAGAAGCGGCCATGCCTCAGGACTGACATGTCCTGAGCTATGGCCGGCTGCACTTCATCCTACTGAAGTGCACTGCCTACACTGTAAGCCAGTGATCTTATCTGTAAAATGGGTGTTATACTAACAACCCCATTGTGTTTATCAGGGATTAAACGTAAATATTCACTTAATGTGCTCAGCACAGTGCTTGGCATCATCCTGCTCAGAATTATTTTGATGATGATGATGATGATGATGACGTTAATGATGCAGACGATGAATTCCGCCCAGGAACTAACCTTCAAAAGTAAAAGCTGCCCTTGTCCTCCAGGCATCTTCAGAAGTTCTTTCTGCGATTCTGCCATTTGAAAACTTTACACTCTGGGGTGTAAAGTCTGACTCCTACTAAAAAGTGATAAAATCCCTCAATATGAGCTTCACAAGCTGAAGTTAAAAATAACCTTGCCAGCCAGGCCCAGGAAAGCCTACATTGTGAATCCCAGAAGTTTGTCCTCAAACGGAAGCTCTGTCCAGGGTCAGAGGTAGCCCAGCAGCAGTCCAGCAGGGAGCACAGTGGCAGTCTCATTTCCTAGGGTGCCCAGAACAAAGTGCCATGGACAGGTAGCTTAAGACAAGAGAAGCTTACCCTGTCCTAGATCGACAGGCCAGACGTCTGAAATCAAGTGGTGGGAAGGCCCATGCTCCCTCTGAAGCACTAGTGAAGACTTTTTCCTTGCCTCTCTTTAGCTTCTGGTGGGTGCGGCATCCCTGGACTTTCTTGGCTAGTTGCCATTGCACTGGAACCCCTGCTTCCTCCTCTCTGTGACCTCCTCCTTGGCTACGCCCAGTGTATCGTCTCCTCTTCTTCTAGCAACATCAGTCACATTGATTTAGGGCCCCTGCTATACTTTGTGATCTAATGGTAAATAATTATATTTAACTGAACTTAATGAATTATAACTACAAATACTTTTTTTTCCAAATAAAGTCATGCAATACATTCCATAAGTTACGGGGACACAGTGGAACAGCAGCTCCGAGTGCAGTCTCCAGAGTCAGACAGGTGTAGATTCCTATCCTGGTGGTGTCAGTTACAGGACTTGGCCTCAGTTGTTGTATGGGGAAAGTGAAAATAACGATAGAACCCTGAGTGACATGATAACAACAAAAATCAATAATACGGACTGAAGGTTCACCATGTGTCCGTCATCCAGAGTCTTATCTCACTCATCAGGCAGACACACAGCAGTTCCTGAGGTAATGTAATTATTATCCCTATTTCTGCAATCAGGAAGCTGAGGTTTTAGAAGTTTAAATGATTCTCATGAAGGCTCACTGCTGAATTTGAATCCAAGAGTCTTGCTTTTATGAAAAAATTCTAAGCAGAACACCAAGCATCTGGGGACTAGTCAATAAAAGTGGTACATTTTTATTATTATAAATAGAGTGCATTCCTTACCTCACAACTCTCATAGCTAAGGGTTCATTAAAATGTTCCTATCTGTCCCTAGAGTACAACAATTGAGCACACCTACTATCCTACTCTATCTCACCACTAATAAGAAAGCAAGTACAGCCTACAAATAGTTCAACGTTGGAGGGAGCAATGTCAGGGTAACAATCTCAGAATAGATACATAGAAACTCAGTATCATCACCTTACTTGGGAAGCTCTGGAAATAGGGCATCCACAGCCAAAAGGGCAGTACTTCTGATGGCCAAGCATAGACTGCTACCTGGAAGGCAGAGCTAAAAGCCATTGCAGGGTTACTGTCCTAGCTCCTGGAACCTGGCCATCTCCCAGACTCCAAGCCAACCCTGAGTCCCTGGCCAATGCAGGTCAGGTCCACAGCAGCATCTTCCAGCCTGGCCCTGTCCTCCTCCATCCAGATCCAATAACTTTTCTCAAGTTACACATTTATAAAAAGTTGTAAAACCGCCTCTTTCCCAGTCTATGTGCTGCACCCTCACTAACTAATGCATCTCACTCCCATGAGTGAAGGAAGTCTTGTGCTTTAAAAAATCTTAAAACACTTTTTTAATTCAAATTTTAAATTGTTATGTTCAATCACCTCATTACAGTCAAATGGGGGTTTTCCTCTCTGAATTAATACCTTCTCACTATTTATAGTTCACTGTCCACAAGCATTTATGGCATCTGGTATAGATATTAAAGCTTCAGAGACAAAGAATAAAAAGAGTGAATTGGACTGCAATAATAAATTAAGTATGGTAGGTGTAAGTTAAAATATAGCAATAATTTCATAAATACAGAATAAAAGTTGTCAAACTCATGTATGAAGAGATAAAGAATGACACTTTATATTTAAATAATATTGATACATTCTATTTTCAAAATATAGGGGTATAGATTCTCTTATATGAGAAACCCAAAATATAAATAAGGAGCAAAATGAAAGTAATGATTCTCTGGGATGGAATGTTAAAGACCTTTGAGCAACTGAGGTCACATTAGTAGCAGTGGTGGAAATCATACTAATAAGAATAGTATGTTAGTAAAGGAATCTTCTAACAGGTGGTACATTTTTGCTGCAGGTCCAAAGCAGTAAATTTGTTTATCTTTAAAAGGGGAAATTTATTCCCTTTACAAAACAGATATGCAACTCATATGCAGTGAGTTTTTGCTCTGTATCAAGGATTGAGCTAAACTCTAGAAATAACCTAACACATTTTTACAATTATAGTTGGACCTCAGTTCATGAACTTAATTGGTTCCAGGATTCTGGAAAAGATGCTACAGTGCTCATGTGGAAAGTGGGTGTGGTCATGTTCACCACCACACAGAGTCTGCAAATAACAAATAAAATTTTTGCCAAACCCTTCTCTTTGCAAAGCAAATTGTTCACCAACAAAAGTGTTTGTGAGAAAAGAGAAAAATGGCCGACCTGATGACTCCACCGTAGGGAGGCTCCCTGGAATATACCTCCCAAATGGTGGAATACAAAATAATACAATAACAGAAAGAAGGAAAGGGGAGGGAGATGGATCCTCTGGACCTAAGAGGAGTCTAGGATGAGAACTGTAGCCCTCGGAAAGAGTAAAAAAAAAGAAGAAGTAAACAAACAAAGGTGGCGGCACCTCTGACCAGAACTCAATCCAACCAACGCGGACTCAAACTGGGAAGGTGCGATTAAAGTGTTTGAGATGCGCGATTGAACTTCTGTGGCTAAGGCGGAAACCGCGGAGGCAGCTATCGATCGTGGAAAGAGGTGGTCGCGAGCTGGTGAGTGAGTAAACTCGGCGGGCCCCAGCCCCGCACCCCCCACTCCCCAGGGAGAGCGAGGAACAGGCTTCCATCTTGAGACTGGAACTGCACCTAATTAGGCATGGTTCCTTGCCCACACCAGGCCCTGGAGGGTCCTGGCGGAATCTGCACGGGCGCCCTGGGGGTGATAGAGGAAATTAGGCGGACGGCCCTATCCACGCGCACTTCACCAGACATCCGCGGAGCCAAGGCGGGTTGGGGAAACACAGCAGAGCCCAGGAAAATGCCAAGAAGGAAAGGTAGAGGGCGCTCTCCGGACTCCGATACAAGCAGCACAAACCCGATTGACGGAAAGGCAGACAAGGTTGGGAGTCCAAAGATTAAACTCTCAGAGGAGATGACAACCGAAGTGGGGAGACAACTCCATGAAGCTATGAAAGAAATTAAAGTGGCACTGTTAGCCCAACTGAGAATTGAAATGAAATTAATAATAGCACAATCCCTTAGCGCCTCTAAAGGAGACATAGCCGGAAAGGTGGAGGATGGAAAATCAAAGGAGATTGAGAATGAGAAAAATAAAAACTTAGAATGCATCAATCAGATTCAGAGAGAATACCAGGAACTCAAAGACTTCAATAAAAGTTGGCAGAACCACCTGAAAGAGACTAAAGATAGTCTTTCATATCTCGAAGAGA